>OMNZ01108437.1:43599-68168 GCA_900303255.1 Lesueurigobius sanzi
CTTCTCGTTCTGAACCCCGTCTAGTAAACGCAGACAAACAAAACAGCGCGCGAATGAGCCATTTTACCAATCATTTGCGTTGCCGAGTGACTAAGGAGCAGTCGTCTAATTGGTTCCTGCTGCAGCCCCGGGGCCAGGGCCAGGGCACAGTTTTGGGGGGTTTGGGTTAAGGAGAGAGGGGGAGAGGAGCGCACGGCCCTCTTATAGGTGCGAGGCGACACAACGCGGAAGGCGTGGATGACAAACAGATATAGGCCTGCCGCGCGCATTGACTGGGAGGAATGTGGGTCAGTTAGTCAGCAGGCGGAGAGAGGGGAGGTTGGATCAGCAAAATGAAGACACAAAGGGAGGGAGTGGGGGGTGGGCGGAGGAGCAAGAGACAGGAAAAGCATCCTCCTCTGACTGAAGCCACGCGTACAATGAGAGAGATGACTATGGATAAGAATCTGGCCAAATATGTATGAGGAGCCGCAGTGTAAGTGTAATTAGTACTGACAAACAAATTCTTGTTGTTATTGCTTAACGTCTGGATGAATGAGTTCAAGATTTGAGGTATTGGAAATTACAAAATAAAAATTAACACTGTACAATAACAGAAAAGAGAAAGATTTGGTACTGAGTCTGCTAAATTAAAAGTCCTATCTGATTTTTTCCGTCCAGTGGATTTAAAAATGTTTGTACTTCAGAATATTGCAAAAATAGATATTTGTGAAAACAGACCATTATAATTATTATTATTCGTAGTAATTTTATCAATAGTGATGTTGTAGTTGTTGTTTAGATTACAGTGACAGTATCATTCCCTCAAAGTTGTGTACGTGCTTATAAACTCCTCTCTGAACAATTGAGATGGGAATCTGAGATTAACCCCTCAAAATAATCAGGTATAAAGGAGACATTTTAAGTTTTTTTCTGTCATTTTTTGATTATCTATTACACGTACAACATTATTGAACACTTTAATCATTACAATAGGCACAACTGATCTAAAACAAGAATAGATACAAGTAATTTAATTCCGGTCCAAAGCCGGAAAGACATTACTTGTAATGGATTCAGTCAGACCTCTTCTAAAGCAAATGTTACCAAAACACGTCAAAGCTAAAGTGTCTCACAAAACCAAACCAACAAATAATAAAAAATTACTATCTCACCAGTCGACATAAATGTACAACATAAAGAAAGCATTTTGTGAATAAAGCGCGCACTGCCCGTTTTCTGACATAACGCTTATATGTGTAGTTTTGTAGCATGTTGTTTATGACTTGTGTGTCACAATTATTATTTACAGTATATTATTTGAGGTAGTTCCGGAGATTCTAATATATCGACTACCTTTTTTGGCACCTTTTCCGTAAATTGTTGCCTCCCAAACGAGCAAAGGCCCGTAAACTCATGCATCTGACAATCTCTTATGTCCGTAAACTAATGCATTCCGTTTTCCAACTCGCCATTATGAAGAAATCTGTAGTTTTTACACAGGTTTTATACCGGTCAACTCCAATGACGTCTTTTCTGTCCGGCTCTTCTGTGAGTTCTGGCCGTGGCAGTAGCGGGGGCTGGAGTCGGACAGCTCCACGTGCACCCTCGGCTTTCGTGCTTTCTAATCGTCGCGGCGTACTCCTGGAGGCTTCTCGTGTTGGCAATGCTCCAGCGCCATCTATTGTCAGGGCTATGTGATTCGGCAGGTGAATTATTACACACTCCATAGCAGAAATTTCCATAACTTTTGCATCCGATAGTTGAGATTTTCCATAACTTTTGCCCCTTGCCCAAAATGGCTAAGCGGCACGTACCCGTCCATAAAATTTCAAGCGTGTCCTAGATCTTCCTGGGGGCCTCCTCCCTGAGGGGCATGCCTAGAACACCTCTCGGGGGAGGCTCTGGAGACTGAGCTCCTCACCCTATCTCTAATGGTACGTTCATATAGAATGTGATGGAAGCAGAAAAATCGCATGAAATGCCTGGCGTTAATCGCTTGGTCATTTGAAAGTTCACGCTTCCATCGCCTGAAAAAAATCGATCCATTCGCCAGTAAATTTCACCCATATTTCGCCTCTACGCGTCATCACTAGGCGGAGCTGTGTATCTTTCCTGTTGTCACTCAAGCCAACATGGTGGACATTTGCTATACTGAGTGAGTCTGCGATCATTATTTAGTGAGGAAAGCCGAACTACGGCGGCAGAGGCACGGCCCCTCGGTTCAGCGAATCCTCCAGAGACACAGCGCCTGGATGACAGCGGCTCCAAGCGGCATTTCCGTGTTTCCAGGCCCAGTTTGAGGAGCTGTTGTCCCGGCCAGCATTGGAGCTGCTACTATCCCCTGTTATCTTCTACCGCTCCCGCTGGCTGTCCTTCTGTCTTCTGTTAGTAGATCAATCAATGCTCAATAAAATATAGCTAAATACACTATTTCCATTTGAAAAGGTCACTTTATATAGAGAATTAGCCATGAAATAACAAGACACCCGTTGAAAAATGGCCCTGTGGCACTTTTCCCCATCATTTGTGATGGGCTAAATGCTATCAGCTACAGCTATTCTAGTTTTAGTACATATTAAAATTAAAATACAGAAACAACTTTCACCTGGCAGTCCCATCTCCTCACTTCACGTCACAGCTAGATTCAGTCTGATTGGTTGCCGTGATTTCATGCAAAACTTCCACGTCTCTTTTCCGCTCCGCTCTAGACCCGCATCAAATGTGTCTATATCACCCCATTCACCCCACTCTAGTCGCTCAAATCATGCCTATCGTCCTGCTCTAATCGCCTCCATCGCCTTTACATAAGGATAATATGTATATCATGCACTTGTAGCGCCTCCATCGATGTTGTGTGAATGCACTATAAGGGTGCACCCTGCCACCCTGCATTTCGGCCGCTTGTATCTGCGATCTTGTCCTTTCATGACCCAAATGTCATGACCATAGGTGAGAGTAGGAACGTAGATTGACCGGTAAATCGAGAGCTTTGTCTTTCGACTCAGCTCCTTCTTGACCACAACAGTCCGATACAACGACTGCATCACTGCAGACGCTGCACCGATCCGTCTGTCAAGTTCACGCTCCATTCGTCCCTCACACGTGAACATGACCCCGAGATACTTGAACTCCTCCACTTGAGGCAAGGACACTCTACCGACCTGGAGAGAGTATGTATTCTATATGAGCAGCTCTAGTGTGCTTGTTTTGTTCAGAGTGAGGAGCATGAGCACAGGCCTGTTCCTTGGTGGGCGGGGATGTGAGATAGGCGCAAACAAAAATTTCCACAAGACTGAATGCAAAAAACAGGGCAGTGAAGGATTCTTCATGCATGAATCGCTCAAAAAAACATTCAGAATAAAAAAAAAAGCAACAAAAAAAAACACCGTAACATGCATAAAAGCTCATAATATGTCTCCTTTAAGGGAAAATAAAACAAAAGTATCAAAATGTTTACAAAATTGTAATCTAATGTTACTTTTTCTTTTTTCAAAGTTCATGATTACTTAAAGTAAACCAAGCCGGGTGGTTAAAACTTATCGATTTGCAATAGATTAAAGAAATGTACACTACTGAAACCCCATCTCTGAATGTAACAAGCTACTGTAAACCATGAGCCAAATGTGAGTTTAAGTGATAGCTATTGTATTGCAATAACTAGCAAGAGTTTCTAGGCCCACTGTCTAAATTATTAAGTTTCAACACAGATATTCAGAGCAACAGACTTTGGCCAAATTCTCCCATGAATAAGGGATGCTCCTTTTGTGCTGCACAGCTACTTCGGCTAACACTGGCACTGTCAGAAAAATAACTGGGTAATGAGACTAATATTGGCCCAACATGCCTTTTCTTAACAAGATGATTATTACTGAATCTATGTATTGATAGATTTCACCAAGAGGAAAAGGTCACTGTAATGCAGTTGATAAATATGAATGTATAAAAAGGTCACATATTATTCTAAATGGACATTTTTGAGCTCTAAACTGATATGTTGTTGACACGTAAAAAACATAGCATATTTCATATTCCATATATATATTGTTAATCAACCCACAGACTTTTTTTTCCTTCAGTCAGTGTGAGCGTGTGCACAGGGAATGGGGAGCAGTTTTAAGGTCCAATCAGGAGTACTACTACTACTACTACTACTACTTCTGATGCAATAATGTCAATTTATTTTTTGAAAAACAAGCAGAACGGAACACTCGAAACTGCCTTAGTAGAACCAAGTCTTTTCTTCTGTTTATGGATTAAATAAATCAGCTTCACGTCAAATCAATTTACCACATCTCAAAACTGAAATAGCACTGCGCTGTAGAACACCCGTAAATGTTTAGACAATGACAAAGCACCTGGTATTACGGTGTCATATTATAATTTGAAGCATTTTGGAGGAAAGCCAAACAGTGCGTTCTGAACCATGCCACACTAGACTGAGCCTGTGTTCGGTTGTTGCTATAAGCCTTACAGCAGAACACATAGAGCGCAGTGGCCTCTTCCCACTGTGTTCAAACGCTTTCTTTATTTAGTCTCCGCTCTCAAGTGCTGCTCTCACTCCACTATTTAAATCATGATGTATCGAGAAGCGCGCTGTAACTACAATTAGACTCACTCGGCTCAGGGAGGTGGGAGGTATAAGCGCGGCAATATGGCTCAAATGATGAATGGATGCTGCATTTCAATTTGGCCAGCTGTTGAGGCAATTTCCCAGCTGCATGCTTTTTGGGAGAGGGCAACGGCTGCAACCCAGTGAATCTTCCAAGTAAAAAGCATATTGCAGTTCAGTTTCAACTCCGAAAAACAAAACTAAACTAAACACTACACTACTCTGACAAAAGCACTCGTGTTGTCTGTCTTTAAGTTAACCCGCAGAGACTCGGGCATTGCTACCTCCTCCTCCGCAAAGGTAAGTGTACAGCTGCCAGAGTGCGAGGAGCCACATGTGGGAGTTGGAAGAGAAGTAAATTGAGCAAGAGGGAAGGCAGGAAGCAGTCAGTCAGAGGCGGAGGAGTCACAGCAGCAGCGGCAGGGGTTGTGGTGGTTGTGATGGTGGTGGAGAAAGCTATGAATAGACAGGAGGAGAAGACGTGCATGGGCATCTCCCTGCCAACACCGGAGGTCACAAGAGCAGCTGACCGTGTTCTGTGCAGCAGCAACTCTCTGAACATGAGCAATAACTGCCTCTGGTGCACCGGCCTGTTCACATCAGCGTACAGGTGGCGGTGGCAGCGAGAGATGAGGATGCAAGAAACACTGATTGAAGCAGGACTCTGGAACTCCTCTGTGGTGCCCCGCAATCGCCTCTTATTTTTAGGCATTTTCCCTTTTCTTTTATCCTACTTTGTACAAATTAATCAGCAAGACAGTACAACCTTCAGCAAGCATCAACAGGTGACAAAGGATATACTAAACATGGTCAATCAGGAGAAATTGTGTGAAATGTTAAATTGTATAAAGCACGGACTTGCACACTGAGGACTTCCAATATTGAGAACTTGGACTTGAAATTCCAACATTGAGGACTTGTAACATTGAAGAATTAAAAAAAATGACAGTGGAAAAACACAACAGACTAATCTACTGACCAGCGTGCTTATATTTTACAAGAAAGAAGATGCCAGATAATTTGATTATTATTATTAAATCCTTTTGGTTTATACATTGTGGGTAAATATTATATAATAATATTTCAAGCCTGTGTCACAAGTTTCTCAAAGTGCTAGACTGTAGACATTATTCTTTCACTCCATACTCAGTGGTAAGCTACTATTGTAGCCACAGCTGCCGTGGGTAGACTGATGGGGTGAAGTGTCTTGCCCAATGACCCAACAACAGTCTCCTGGAGCTGGGATTCAAACCCCCAACCTTCCGATCATGAATGCATGAAATTAATGAATGAAAACCTTTATTGGCTCAGAGGGGAATTCGTGTTGCACCGAGAGCATAAACACAAGCACACAGGAATGTACAAAACACTGAACACTACGGTAGTACTACGAACAACAACAATCTGCGTGATACACAAACATTTTGAGTTGATGAAGAAGTTGGATGCTTCGCAGAATAAAGGATGTAATTCCCCATTTCATCCTCATTTTTGGTATCATATATCTTCGCCCCGACGGAAGGAGCATAAACTCAGACCACAAAGGATGCTGTGGGTCTGCCACAATTTTTTGCCAAGTTCTTTGTGTGTTTGTCACACAGAGGTGAGATAGGATACTCTCCATCTGTTGGCCTATTACTTTTGAGCTTATTTTGATTACCTTCTCAAAGTGCACCTCCCCAACATTGAATGTGAAAAATAAAAATACTTTGATTCAAACTTTAGTAAAATAATCATAGGGTAGAGTACTCTGCATTAAAACTATGTAGCTTTCTATAAAAAATACAGACTTTGTTGGGCTTTGGCAAATTTGGCAGTTGTGTTGTCATCCCATGTTAGCTTGTTGTCAATTATTCAACCGAGGTATTCTGGCACAATTTAAATTTGACACGACCCGCTCTACTATCTGTGTAAATATTTAATTTATCATTGTGTGTTCCAGGTCTATGATTTAATAATTACAATAATGGCTTACATTTGTATTGTAGCCTTGATCACAAGTTTCTCTAAGAGCTACACTGTAGTCATTAATATACTCAGCAGTGACAAGCTACAGAGCCACAGCTGCCCTGGGGCAGACTGACAGGAGCGAGGCAGCCAATCTGTTCCATTGCATTAAATGTGGTTCTACTGCCTGTTGAGCTCCACAACTGACGGCATTAACCATTACATCTGCATGAGTGACCAAGTATGTGATGTTACCACAATGCAATGAACTTTTTTGTTTCCTATTTATTTTACTACAACAAAAGCTTCTATAGAAAAATTGTAAGATGAATATCTTCAGTCCAACTAAAATGATTTTTTCTTCAGGGGCTGTCAGCTATGATAAATGCATAACTATTGCCCCACATTTACAGCAGCACAGTTCAGTTCCTATGTTGTGTCTGAGAGGAACTATCCATTAGCACGTTATGGAGCGTGACATAAAACAAACCATCCCTTTAACAAATGGACAGACTATCACATTTGTTAAGACGAGTGGCTTTCTTACTGCACTACTTTTTAGTTTTCATACTTTATTGATAAAATGTCAGGACAGAATCACTGAAAATAAGATGAAGTGGGTAGATAAATGGCATAACAAAAACATTCAGCCAACTCTCAGGTCATTTATTGTGATTTATTTACGTTTTTAATTGTTTCTCAGCAAACAGTTTACTTCTGAAGTCCATGTGGTAGGAAGAGAGGCACCCTCCATCTACCCCTGCTGTCTTGGGATGGAAAAACAGATTTGCGAGAAGGAATGCTGCTCACAAGTCTTAAAAGCGGCCTATTATGGTTTGCCAAACAAGTTCGCAGCAGCTTTTTGAAAACATTATTAATGATTTTCTGGTTTGGTCTTAAATTGTCAAGACGGAACAGGACAACATTAAAACATCGTCACTGGATCAAGGAAGCAATCAAAATGTGGAACTTTTTGTATTAATAAGTACAAGGATGAAATAGGATGAAATGTGGGGAAGACATTTGACCAATTGCCATAAAATTTGACTTACTCTCAAAAGAAACGTGATCTACATAGAGAAAACAACAAGCAGAGTCGGATTGTTCTTGACTAGTTATCCCCTAAAGCATCTTGTAGACCCTTCCTTTTACCTGATGTAAAGGTGAACATGTTAACAACCTTTGATAGAAGTGTAGAGCGTACACCTGGAAGTGCTCAGACATGACAGCTCTGGTGCGTGCCCTCTCTGGTGGTCTCCGAGGGACTGCAAACCCCACTGGCTCACAACAAGAATCCACTATTCAGCAGTTCCACACGCCATTTCAGCCCAAACCCCCAATCTGTGGTATACATGACTTCATTTCCATAAATTAATTCCAGAGACTGACTCGTGTGACAAGGGGATACACTCCATTTGAGAGCGAGAGGGAAAAAAAAAGAAGTCGACTCACGGCAGGCGCAGGTCGAAAAGTCAACAACAACTTTGAGCTCATCCAGAGAAGTGCCAGAGAAGAAGTGGAGCTATTCTACTGCCCTGAACACAATCACTTTGGGAGAGTTACATGAAGGACTGTTATGTAACTTTAAAAAGACCGAAAAGACAAAAAGACACAACAAATGGCATTCAGGTTTCACCATAAGTAAGAGGTAATTAGATTGCTGCATTTATCGGAGAAAAAAAGCAATGAACGGGAGACGAGTTGTGTAACGTGGGCTGCTTTTACGCAATCTTCAGTAGTTGGCTAATAGATCCCATCACGGCAAATGTCAACAGCAACTCAACGGGCAGAAATTGACCATTGTCAAGCATTTTTCATCATCCGTCAGACTTGAAGCGAACAAAAGTGTGAAAGGCACCCACCTACCTCAATCTTTTTGCTATATTTGAAAGCAGCGCTGTAGTTGAGACAGGATTTTTCAAGCTCAAGACACCCTCATTGTCCAATTTCATGTTACCAAGGACTAGTCATGTCAAGTCAAAGTCCTCAATGCACAAATCTGAATCATTAAAAGAAAGTTTGCCAGTCTAAAATCCATGTGACAAGTTCAGCCCATTTAAGATTTGTCTTGTTTTTCACAAACTCTCCTAAAAATGATTGCGCATTTTAAATTAAATCCATTATTTTAAAGAGTTCTGATAAAGATGCCTTGATATGAAAATGCTGAATTGGCTTTGAATAACTGGATTGCTGATAAAACAACATTTGTGATAAAGGCTGAATACATTTCTTTCCTTAAAACAAAACAAACGTATCACACTGTATTTTAATTTGGAATGCTCAAGCTCAGTTTTATCAGTGAAACATCGCAGCAGGAGTCTTTACAGTCAAGAATTTTAGGAAGTTGTGACGACCTTGATAACACGTCAGGAGAGATAGCATCAGTCATCAGAACAAACTATTGCTTCAAACGGACCACCTCCTCTTTGTGCCTTCTTTTGCAAACACAAACAGAACGACTCATATTTCTCTAAACTGGGTACAGAGGCCTGAGAGCACATTGAGCGATGCATGTGCGTTGTTGCAGCTGTTGCATCAGGTTGAGCCCTTATGAATTTGTAACTTCGCTTTCTCACATGCCACAAGTAGAAAGACTTTCCCACACTTTTTCAGCAGCACTTCTTTCTTCTCTCTCATCTCTGCGTTGAAAAGGACTTGAAGGCCGGGCAGCCCATGAGATCTTGTTTGGGCTGGTACTAATAGTAAAAAAAGAAAAAAAAAAAACAGAGGGAAAAGTAAAGTAAAAGGGAAAAGTCTTTATATCTCGGTGAGGTCGTCTCTCAGAGGAAGGCTTTGTGAGATAAACCGGTGGCTTGGCTCAAGGTTAAATGGTTGCAAGTGTAGTGCATGGGCTACTAAAATAAATGTTCAGCAGACTGAACATTTAATGTTATCATCACAATGGTATAAAGGAGTGGATTTTCTTTCTTTTTGTCAATGCAGAACAGTCTGTACTATAAGATCATTGTTTGTCCTGACAAGATAAAACGTTTCATTTAGTAGAGAAAACTCCACTGTCACAAGACCACGGCCAATCACAACAGTTTGTCAATGTCCTTACTTAACTAATGGAACCAACAACCAGATAAAAATCAATTTGTACAACCATCAGTCAACTTTTGTTCTCATTTTTAGTAATACATTTACACAAGTTTTGCTAATCCTATGTATATTGGGTTAGCAACACCAGTATGGTATCTACCACGTACTACTACCATTATCAAGAAAGAAAACTGGTGCTGAAATAATATTTTTCTTTAGGTACCAAGTTTTGATGCCTGGTCAGTCCCGAGACAGCACTGTACAAAGTTACTTGGTTGTTCCAGATCAAATAAATGATTTTTTAAAAAGTTATTTTTTTTTATTGTTGTAGTTGACAAATAATGTAGGATAGGTATCAAAAAATGTATTGTTCAGGTAGCCGTATCGAAAATGAAGTATCATTGAAGTACTGGTATTGAAAGAAAACAAAAACTACCCAGCCCTTATCATGAAAAAAGACAATTTTGCCAAAACAAATTTCACAATTTCGCCTTCATAACAATTGTAATATATGCCTCAGGTCTTTTTGGGACCAGTTTTTGAGCTCAACAAGCTGTTTGACCTCATCACCCCTTACTCTCATCCTGTAGTGTTGTTTATTTTTCTCTAGAGCTCTCTGGAGTACTTGTTATTATGAGTATGCGTGATGTTATCGGAGTGTATGCTGCATGGACAGAGCAAAAGCCCGCTATGTGTTCCTATTTTTCTTCTCTCTTATTTCAAAATGCGGTGTAAATGTATCTAATTCCATCACAATTTCCACAACTGACCTTTATGTTTGTGACTAACATACACATTTTTATCAACCTCTACGATGCGTCAACTAAAACGGGAAGACTGGTAAAAGTTAATAGATGTTCTCAAGTCCAAGGAGGCATGATAATCTCATAATACTGTTTAACCTAAGTGACCCTACCATGAAACAGCTTGATCGCTTGCAGTTCTGTGTCCTGAGGATAGTTTATTTAGGTGCAGGATTGAAAAGCACAGCCTAAGGTCTTCTGGCTTCGGTCCAAGCATATATGACTCTAATTTTGTTCTGTTATCTTTTTGAACAGCCCGACGTTTTGTTCACACTATTACAACAATAAAACTACAGATTAGCGCAAGGTCTTTCGGATGATGCTGTTTTAGTAGTGGGCAGTGCCTGTCTGCAGTAGAATCTCATTAACACTGCGCGCCTTTAAACACCAATAGCTTATAGTTACCATTTGAGGAGCAGAGTGCATTTGTGTGTGTGTGTGTGTGAGTGTGTGTGCAGGGGGGTAGTGTGCAGCAGCGGCAGTTTCCCAAAGTGACTGCTTAAGAGGCTATGATTTATGTCCCCTGAAAGTGCAAGATAGCAGAAAAAAACAGGCAGGAGAGGGGAAGGTGGTTAGGGTTTCTCTTCTCTCATTAATCGGATAGTTGGGGCTGCGAGGGCCACGTAAAGCTGTCTCTCACCCGGCTGATTTACAACCTGCCCGTTCGCTGCCAGCCACTCTCCTTCTCCCTCCTCCACACCTCGCTGTCTAAATACGAGAAGGCCTACTGACAATTACATCTCCTTTCTTTCTACTAACCTATCAGTACACGCCGCTTCTGTCAGTCCATCTGTATCCATTTCACTGGCGATTTCATGTCAGCCGCTGGCACATGACGTCCCTTCATCTGCGCTTTCTCCTTTACTTTTTTTTTTTACCATCCTCATCATTTCCTCTCAAATGAGACTGCAGCGCTGCTAACTGCTGACTTGCGCTAATGCACAATTTTGTAATAATGCCTATTCGTTTAAGTCACCCAGGAAACGTATAATGGTGACATTATTGAGCGCGGCAGCCTGTTAGCCTTACCCATCAAGCCTTTCACAGTGGCCCGCATTCCTTCTCTACTTACATCTAATCAACTCAAACAAAGTCTGGCACAAACCTCCGCTGGGATAATTGGCTATTTATTTTTTCATAACACCATCACAGAGCACAGACCGCCGAAGACTCACTACAATATACTCCACGTTCAAATTCAATATAAAGCATTGTAAACATGTCACAGAATATTAAACATGCACGGTTATGGACACACAAATTCATATGGACACAGCCACAATAACAACCGAGATGGGCAATAGAAGCCTTGGGTTTTCCGAAACCGTCATGAGATGCCATTCCAGACATGCCATTAGTATCATGGCAGATGTAGTTAAAGAGTTTGGAGATTGTTTGTTGCTTCACTTATGCAAAAAAAAATACACTGAATTGAGCAGAGTCTAAGCTTTAATGCGAAATGTAACATGTCGGCCATATCGGAAATATTTGGTATTTATAAGAAAACTATTGGCCAAGAGCTAATTGTTCTCAACGTGCCTGTATTGACCAATCATTTTGGGAGGTCTGAAGTACTTGTCAGGCCAATATTTAAGCTACACACATTTTTCCACTGCAAGAACATGCCTTAGGATAGGGGTAGGCAACGTCAGGCCCAGGGGCAAAATTTGGCTCGCTATCAGAGAACCTTTGGCCCTCCAAGATAATTCTGAGAAACATTCATACACAAAAAATAATTGTCTCATATGATTTTGAGTAGATTTAGACAGTTTGCCAGTGGAATGAGTATATTTTTTTACAACTGACTTTTTAAAATCTCAATTTAAATGTTGGTTTTCTCATTTTAATAGTTAATTCCTCTTATTTTAGGCAATATAATGCTTGTTCCCTTGGCAAGTCCAAACAAAAAATCTCTTACGCGCTTTTTTTAATCTTATTTTTTCTATTAGAACATTCTTGCACAATGCACATAATAGAACATACTGAAAATGCCTCAGTTCCTGTAGAAATGTTCCCTACAACCCCTGTTAGGTCATATATATATATGAGGCACAACTCTGACATACAGTATCTAGAAAGTAGTGCTTTACTTTGGGGAAACGATTGGAAGGTTTGGGCCCCTGGTCCTTTGACGAGGAACAAAATCGGCCCCACACACAGCCAACTTGCCTACCCCTGCATTAGACAGAACTTACTCTTCGACAATTTTAAACTAATTCTGAGATACAGTATGCTGACTACAAACGCCAACTGTGCCAGCATGTTACAAAAAAGAAAAAAAACTAAGAGAAAAGCAAATGGCCAAGACCTGTGCCAAAGTACTAAAACCTCTGCAGTTGGCCTTGAAGTCAAATTGCAACTTCTTTTTTAGGTCTTGGCTTGAGTAAATGATTAATTTCTTTGTCCTGGCCATGCGGCGTTTCAGTTGGCCACTACGAAAAGTCATCTTTAAACTATTAAGAACCATCTGTTGACTTGTTGAATAAAGCCATTTAAAAAATATATAACAAAGCGTACAGTTTTCACACATTTGCACAAGGCTGTGCTTGAATGGTGCTTTTGCAAGATAAAAAACTCCCAGTAAAGAGAGGCAATTAGCTCCAAAAAGGCAGCTCGGTTGATATAAAGTCATGCTTAACCTCCCCTCATTATCTATTAGGAGCATTACAGAACAGCACTTTCTCCATAATAAAAACTTCATACGCATCTTCATGATCCCACTTAAAATAGTTCCTCTTTAATTACGCACACTTGTACATTTTTGCGTGTTGGGGTTGTCTAGTGCGCCTTGTAATTGGTGAACTTGATGATCTGTCTCACTACCAATTAGCAGCTGAGGACCTGATGCATATGCAGCGCTGGTAAAAAGCAATTAATCTGCAAATTAAAATTAGATCAATTAAGAGAGTGAGTGCAAATGTTCATATTTTCAATGAGTGCTCCTTCACAATTTGACATTTCTAAAGGAGGAGGATCGCGACGGGGCGGTGCGGTTCTGAATGGGAGAGGCAGACGAACGTGATCGCCGCCAAAAGTCTGCAGCACTACCAATGAGCTTTTCACACCACTTTAGTCTCTTATTTTGTCAAGAATGAAATACCATAGCCGTTTGGGACAACTCCAAGATCAAATGAAATATACAAATAAATAAATCAGTTTCTTTTTAGCACAGAAAAAAACATATTACTGTGTACATCTAACAGGGAGATATTTACTGAGAGAAGGGAGCGACCAATGGCTGCTCATTTATTAAAGATAATAATTGCAAAAATATATATCCCCACGTTTGTTTACCTGTGTAAAAAAAAGGGTGTCCACATTGAAACTCATTAAAAGAATTGTAGTAAAATCAAAGTCTTAAATGTCACTAAAAAGCATTAAATTTGAATTTACCTGGTAACAAATCTAAATTTACATTGCTCGATTATTTTGTTTACAAAAATTCTGGTCTAAAACTGAAATTTTGGATGGATTTGTTCACCATTTTTGTCGTTGCTGTTTTAAATAATACTAACATATTATTAAAACAGGATTAAAAACAATACATTTGACTTGCTGTTATCTCTATATACCCTGACAAACAAAACAATTGTAATAATCACAAATGTTTGAAAATATTCTATACATTCTATAATAAAGGCGTCAGTGCAATAACGCTTTACTTCTATGGCAGAATTTCAAGAATTGTAAATATGTTTAAGATAAGATAGTTCTTTAATGATCTCACAATGGAGAAATTTACTTGTCACAACGGCTCTAAGGACAGGATCACACAGGGGGTGCAAAAAAAGTCAGGAAATGTGCCATCAAAGAAAAAAATAACAGGTAATAGTAATAATAATAAAAAATAAAAATAGTAACGTCTCTTAGCATCTCTCTGTTAATAAACTACACAAGCATCTCTTATGCACACTAAATAAGATAAATAACCCCTAGGTCGAAATGTATGAAAACATATTGTATCAGAGTTATCATTGCAGGTGAATATATAATAAATGACTGTTTACATTCAGGTGGTTGATAAAGTGACATTGCAGATATTGTAAACACAGATTGTAATGATATTTAATATTCATCAACCGGTTTTGAATTAGCTGGCTTTTTCAGTTCAGACCCTAATGGCCTCTCTGACAGTCCACCACTCAGCCACAGCTCTGAAGTCAGAGGACACATCTCTGGTGGTCTCCAAGTCACAATGCAAGTCTTTTACAGTTTACACTCCCAGGCTCTGGAGCACACTTCCACCTGAGCTCCGCTCCACAAATGAACTTTCAGTCTTTAAATCAAGTCTAAAGGGCACACTTATTTAGGCTAGCATTTGTCATGTTTAGCATTTTTGACTACATACATTTTATTGCATGTTTTATTGCTCTTTTAGCAGCACCTTGGGCGCCTTTGGGCTGATGTTAAGGTAATATACAAATCAAATATGTTTTGAGTGATTGATTTAATGGGGTCTACTACATATTTTCTTCATTTAGGAATGAATGTTGTTGCTACAAATTGATGTGAAGGTCAGGAAGTGAAGTTTTGACACTCTAATTGGAAATAACAAACATAAAAGATTATGTTGCTAAAGATAGTAATGAGATCATCAGTGTCACAGTAACCTATGGAATGTAACAATAAGCCAGCAGTCTCAGACTGTATAAGGACTCAGACAGGCATCCATGTTAATTAAGCCATGAAAGCAGTGCCTATGGATTTCCTTGTCATTAGTCATGTGACTGACAAAGTGAGTGATAATTGCAGTGTAGAAGCTGTGGCTTCATCAACCTGCTCACAGCATTAACATCTTGTTAGCTCTTAGGATGTGCGTTATAATACAAGCAGACTGCATGTTAGTGGTGTTAATGGGGTTAAGGAAAGGCCAAGTCGCCCCAGAGGCCGCCTATCTGTGAGCCGAACACCACTGACCTACATTAGTGCAGAACACTATTAAACACACCCCGCTCTCCTGTATCCTGCGTCTGTCTGCCTGTGAAATGATTCCATCTGTCAGTCTCAGCTGGGCTGCAAGAACACCGCCCAACACCACGGCCCACACAGACGAGATGACTGCACACGGGGCCACGGTGGCTTTGTGTAGTCTCCAGAGAGGGGTGCACTGTAATACTTCAGAATGTTTATGAAGAGTGGACAGAGCAACTTTGGTCAACAACTCGATCAAAGCAGTGATTAAAGCTGCAATGTCACGACATTTTGTTCTACTGTTCTGCACTTTCAAGGTACACACTGCGTAATAGCTGGGTTTAATTGGTTTGACATTACAACAAGGCACTCTGTCTATATTTTAGTTTTAGAAAGTGCATATTATCTCTATAGTCAGTGTTAACTTCTACTTTCATGTCCTTAGCTAACATTTTGTTTCATGAACTGGATGTTAAAGATGATTTCTGCATTTACATTTAAAGCGTGATGATAATTATATAAGTGTGGGGGCTAGGCAACATCTGCTGGTTACTTCAACAGACTGCAGTGTCAAGCAGCACAAATGTAGTGGAAAACAAAGAAAAGGCAAAGATGATGATGGTAAGTTCACATTAAATATAGAAATAAAATCAATGTGTCTCTAGCGTTTACATAAATGCCCTAAGCATTCCTTTCAAACTATATAATATGGTCGAAAAGACTGTTTTTTTCAAGCAGTAGTGAGGAAACATACGAACTTTGACTAGGTTCATTAGAGTTTAAAATTTTCTGTCAAACCATCACACAAAAAATGACGATAACTTAAAAAAATGTTATTGTATACAACATATTTTCCGTTGTCTTGAAAATGAACTCTGGTCTCCAGATTCGTTTCACATTTTAACTACTACCTCTGGGCAAACAACAAAAACACTGGTTTGTTGGCCAAAAAATAATATGTCTAAAGCACTCCAGAGTTGAAACATTCATAGGAACTGCCATTCTCAGAGACATGATTGGCATCTCCAAGTAATGCGCAGTTTGTTTGGTAACTACCCTGAGTCGCTGACCAAGGACAGAAGCGGCGTTCACAAAGACAATCACAGAAAAGGGCCGGTGTGCACTTGAGCACTGAGAAAGATACAAGGCAGCACAGGGGCAAGATGGATTAGCCGACACAACTGTTATTTAGAGAAAATAAAGGACACCGAGCTTAGCGATGGAGAGAGACGGGCGCACGGAGGTCAGGGCCAGAGAATAACCAAGGGAAGTCGAAACAAAAACCTCTGCACAGCGAGGTTTCTGATCTAAAACTTCCCCTCGAGGCTGGAGAGACCTGAACACATACGAGAGCGAGTTATCAGCCGTTCATCATCGAGCGCACAGAGAAATGAAAACAACTTCCCTGTGGCATCTTCTGGGCAAAACTAACAAAACAAAGCCCTGCGAAAAAAAAGGCAATATTATCACTACCTGAATAAAGCAAGCAGTGCGTGAAATTCAACTGAGATGTTCCCCTCGCTCCATCAACTTTAAGACTTCCAAAAACAAATTGATCTTTCTGGCAGAAGTGCATAGACGCAGCGTTGGATAATAACGGGCTCTTCGTTTTTTGGAATTAGGGTAAGCTTATTTTAAAATTGGATAGCTGTAGGTAAGGCATATTCTTCGTGTGTCAGCAGAAACTCATACGAGGCAAAGTCCCAACATACTGCAGCTTTGTTATCTCACTAATGGACTGTCCTGCCTGAAAAAAAAATTCTAAATGTTCCCAACATGTTAAATGGCATCAGTGATGAAATGAATAAATGCCTCGTCTCAAACTAGGGCTGCACAAATAATCGCAATTCAGCGCGTGTGAATGTTTTGTGATTGATGGGGCGCATGAACAAAACAAAGCAAACATGTGTTTAGCATGTAAAAAGAGCATTTCACCCAGGAGACAAAAATCCAAACTGTAGAGACCAAGTCCCAGGGGAAGTGTTTACCCAGCAGTGAGTAGGAGGGACTCTGTCAAACATTAACCCTCTGTAAATCCTCTTTGTTCGGGATCAGGAATCACACATCTCCATACGGCAGTAAATCAAACATCCTTCTGAGCGAACAAGCTGATGAGTTGAAAAGCCAACCGTCCCACTGAGCTTCTCGGCAGCGCAGAATCAAAGAACTAGCCCGGGGCTCACCAAACACTGATAATATCCATATTCATAATGGAGATATAGCTAAGGTGATAAGACGCCATTGCTCAGCTTCACCACTCACATTGTCAACACTTTTAAACTGGATAGAACTGACAAGATAATACACCATTTTATGTAGTACAAGGGCGACGAGAGGCAGAACAAGGAGATACAATAATTGGCGCGATGTGATTTTGTGCATGTGTGTCAGTACAGATACAGCAGTGATCCGCGGCTCATTTAAATCAATAGGAAGTACAGTCTCTCACTTAACTGTGTGCTTTAGGAGTCAAATGGATCCATGGACAGCTGCCAGAATTTCCTGTCTGGGTGTCTGCCAACATTTAAGCAAGTAAAAGGCTGTTAAATGCATAAAAAGCATGATATGAAGACACTATAACCCAGTGTTACAGCAGCGATAGCAGGCTGCAAAGGTGAACTTAGGGCTCTGAAAAACAAACTCAGTGTATTCTGGACATGCTAACATTCACAGACTCGCCTTTTGAACCCACCACATTCAATAAATCAACTAGTTTCACAAGAAATTGCACTCTCTCTATTGGAGCAACATAAATCAAACTAGTAAAACACTTGTACGCATCAATGTTTTAGCCTTTTATGTGAAGAAGCACAGGTAAACATTAAAGCAGCAAACTGAAATGAGCTTCTTAATGTGCATGTTATGTACAGAGATGATGCAGGGCTAAGAACCTTGTTGTGAAAAACTAATCCAGTGTGAGTGCCAGAAGCAGACTAAGGCCATGAGGCCACACACAGAAAGCAGGTCAAAGTCCAAGGGGATTCATGGCACTCATGTCTGGCCTCTCACACACGGTGCACAATAAAATAGAGACCTAGAGCTTCACTGCAGGGCTGCCCAGGCCAAACCCCAGGGGCCCGGTCTGAAACAGCAGCCCACTCTGACACAACATCTGAAAGCTTGTAAAACAAGCTGTTAAACTTTATCTGCATCATAACCAGCGCAGTAATACTCTACAGATGCCAGATCTTCAAAAAATCCCCCAGGGTTTGTTCTGAATATAAGCTGTTCTTTTTGCTTATGTGCTGACATAATCACACTCATAAAGAAACAAACTCATCATTTATTTGTGTATAAAGAAAACTTCAGACTCATCATTACCAGTTGCCAAAGTTAACGGATGCATCGTCCACAGCTCTCCAAAGTAGCACTCTGACCAAGGGACTGCATTCTGCAATCCTCCAGATTGAAACATCCTATTAGCCTGCACATTCACCCAGCTATTAGCATTTAAATATGCAGGAGCTGTGCTCCTTTCAAAATGCCATTTTTACTCTGCTGCAAGGAGAGTTCTCCAGTTGTCATAAACAACTTTTTTTCAAGGACCTTTTCAAATGTCAGGGCCAATCAAACACAACACGACAGGTCTCTGGGTAGAAAAATACAGCTCAGAGGGCAAAGAAGAAAAGAGGACTTATCATGCATATTCATGTGGCGAATGTTTGCAGAGGCAAAACACTTTGTGTGGTAAGAGACAGCTAAAAAAATGCATGCTTTTTAACTCTTTTCTCCCCCTTGGCGCGTCCAAATGTCAATGTCACAGACCCACAATAGCCGCAGCTCCGAGTGCCCACCAGTGACTCCCACAACTCAGACTCCTTTCTTCCTTTGACGCCGTCAGCAAATTCAGCCAAAAAACTTTTCTGTGTGAAGTGGTGCTCAGCAGAAAGGCAAACAAACAGAGCCATCTCTCCACTGGCCCCGGCCCACTTCAGCATTTTAGACATCTCTTTCACTTTGTGCTTCCCTAACATCAGCAGGATGGATCCTCCTGACACAAGTCTATGTCAGCTGGTCTGAGCTGGGCGCTCTCTCTGACACAAAGCCCTTCCTCCAGCAGCTGCCATCTCGCCACTCCAACGCTGAGGCAGGAGAATACCTACCGTACAGGAAGGAAGAGGAAATAAAACACAATACAGCAGGCTGGATTTTCACTGTGTACCGTGTGATCTTTGTAACAAACTTCACCCGCTCACACACAGACTGGGATCTCGGCTCTCTCCACTGTATCAGCCACTCTCTTCACTTCCTGTCTCTTCATTAGTCTCTGTCTCTCTCTGGCTCCAGCAAGGCACTGTCATCCAGTTGGACATTATTAGCTGTCAGCATATACAAGCAGCGTAGCAACAGCAACGGCAGGAACAGTTTCATAACAATGCTGTGCAAAACGCCTCTCCTCTGTCCCAGAGAGGAGAGAGGGCAGCCGGGACAGCCTGCTGCGTGCAGATGGTGCTTTGTCTTTACTTGTACTTCCAAAAGTGACACACAAACGCTCAGCCATAGTTGGACGCCAGTGCTGCTATTCATTCCTAATCCAGTGGGGTTTGCATGAAAGTTAATGGCAGGTGTTTAAAGCACTCACCATGGCAGGCGAAGGAGAGGAGGGGTTAGGAGGAGAAATGGCTGTTGGCAAACACTTCACCATGGCGGCCATTGCATTTCTCTTAGATTTTCAACTGCTCCCGTCCATCCATCCGCTCTTGCATAATGCCCACCAGTGCAGTGGAGAGCAATTAGGGCTTCTTTGGAGGGAAATGGCTGGTCATTAACGAGGAGCATTGACGGGCGACACACTGCGATGCTTTACACCTGGTGGGAGGTTATTAGACGGCCAAGTGGTGAGAGCCAACTCCCACCCACATAAACACAGGCCACGGTAAACATCCTCTGCTGTAACCTCTGCTGATACAATGAGTTAATAATTTAAAGAAATGCTTTTTTAATCATCCTCCAACAGTCTCTATGCTATGGCTTTATACAAGTCTGCTCATTAATAATGTACCAGTTACGCTTTACTCTGCTGCAGCTAATTGTTTTATACCACTTTTGCTTAAACATTTACTTAACTGCCAAGATAAAGACGAGATACGATCAAAACAGCCATATTAATACAAACAAGGACTATCATTACAAGTTTACTAACTACACACAAATCGTTTATAGCCAAAATCTCGGTAAAAATCAATCATTAACTAAATCTAACTAATAACCAATTAGCAAGTTCATTACTGTTTAGTTTATTTACTATCATTTACTGTATACTTTCTTGATCTAGCAGATCTTGCTATTATTGTGAGGATTTATTTAATCATTTGCTTGTTGCTGGCCATTGCATAA
The DNA here is from genome assembly GCA_900303255.1 of Lesueurigobius sanzi. Classification (NCBI taxonomy): domain Eukaryota; kingdom Metazoa; phylum Chordata; class Actinopteri; order Gobiiformes; family Gobiidae; genus Lesueurigobius; species Lesueurigobius sanzi. The sequence continues at coordinate 64,231 of OMNZ01108437.1, forward strand.
ACATTTAGCAAAGGGATTTATAAAAACATAGGCATTGTGTAAAGTTAAATATTTATATTATATATTTTGGAGATGCTGACTGTAAACTTCCTTACAATTGTCTATCCAAACAACAATTTAAAAGTAGTACGGCATATTGGGCAAACAAATTGAATGCTAAACTCTCAGAAATTGGCCAATATATCATGTAGTGTTGTCTCAATTAAAAACTTAATGTTTTAAAATACAGCCCTGGCGTATAATCCACTTGTATCCTGGCTACTGCTGAGACGATGATAAAATACCTCATTGTGAGTTGGCAGTACTGTGTTAGCTTATGCGGTGCCAGTGTAGCAGGAGCTTGCTGTACCAGTTTTTAAAAGTAAATCTGACCGACTTTATTTTCATGCAACATTTCCAACAAACAGTGAGTGATGTTTCTATGCCTACCTTATCCAAGAGAACACACACGTAAACTTAAGAGCATCCTGGGCGTGTGCTGGCAGAGTGGGCAAACAGGCTTTATCAGCGCAGGAAATCACTCGCACCTGCTGCTGCCGCTGCCTCTGAGAGTTCGCATCAATTTGACTCAAAACTACTTCTCACAACTGGAAGACAAAAGATGCCATATAACCGGAACAGGTGCAGGAAAGTGGAACCATTATGCAAAACACACAGCCGCTCGGGTTTCACGTGTTTTTGTTTGAGTTCAAGAGAAAACTACAACAACTTAAGAAGAAAAAAGTGAGATTTTTTTTTTCTTCACAGATGTATCCAGTTTCTATTTGCGTGTACATCTCAACAAGACTGACGCACGTTTGTTTTGACAGGTGCGAAAGATGCTGTCGTTAAACAAAGAAACACTTAAAAAGAAAAAAGAAGACTAAAGATTTGCAGCTGTTTTCGGTGAAGATGACTTTTAATCACACCTGGAAGCTTGGCGGCCGACTGTGCCAGGCGGTTTATATGTGGGTGACACTGAGCTGTACATTTTCGCCTCTTGCAGATGGCACAGTGTAATTTCACACCCATTACCTCCTTCAGCACAATGCATAGCGCTCTCACATGACTGCGAAATCCTCTCAAACCAACTCCTACGGGAACTTTTAGGGAGCCGTTAGAGCCCCGGCCATTATGGGAATTCTCAGCAGAGTTCACAAGAGCTATTTCAGCTGCGTCCAAATCGCGGTGTTAAATGGGAGTATTAGGCGACGTGGATATGATTAACCAATCGTAAATGCTTTGCTTGAAAACAGCCCGGTTCACTGTAGGGTCGCACAATTATTCACAATCAAATTGATTTCAATTTGAATGGCTGAAATTAGCAAATCGCTAAGACTGCAATTATTTATGCCGCACTGTGCAAACAAGTCTCTAGGAGTCTTACCTGTACTGTAGTCAAGCTCAGTGTGGCTTCAAGATCCACCTTCTTCAACATCACAACAAGCTACAACCAAGATACAAACATTCATTTCAACTTATGTTACAAACGATTTGCAGCTTGGCAATACTAGACAATCATTGTTTTTTTTGTTTTTCACAAAATCCCGTTGACTCAACCGTTTATAATAAGGTTAACTATGTATAGAGCTGAAACAACTAATCGATTGATCGACCAATCAATTATTGAAATAGTTAGTAGTAAATAGTACTATTTTTGTAATCGATTAATTGTTTCTGCTTTATATAACATGAAATAACATAGAAAGGCCCTATTATTGATGACAGAACTAATGATTTCTTGTTGCAAATATTACCTATGTACTGTATGAGGAAAAATGTCAATACAAGTATCCAATCAGAAAATGAGCGCAAAATTATTGTGTCCAGATCCTACTTAAGGCTAAAACCTGTTGAATTGAAAAATAGGCTCTATCATACTTCCAAAAACCTGTCGCCAAACAAGTCCTTAAGGAGTTAAAGCTCAGTGACTGAATTCTAGGGTCCTGAATAAGGAATGGCATGCTCACATATTGTAGAACTCATAAGCAGCTTTGTGCAACACCTCAAGACCTCACGATGCCCAAAACCAGCATCACTTCAGCTTCATGTGTTGGGAAGTTTATAAAAAATACAATTTGCATGCCTCTTTCGCAGTCAACCAATTCATTCATAACCAAAATAATCGTTAGTCGCAGCCCTATAATCAAAACATTTCACCATTAAGCGCAATTCTGCTGTGGCCCCCGACAAACTGACAACGGTCCTGCGACACACTTTTGGGTCTGACCCACCAGCACAGGTTTACACCTCGACAAGCATGTTCTGAAATGTGATTCTTGTATTAGTTAAGCCGTTCATACTTCACTCTCAAAGGATAGTGATACATTCTCATGTCCCCTGTGTGCATTTTGATTTTAAAACATAAATCGCAGTTGAACTACTTATCAGAGAAATCCCAATCAGGAATTTGTCAGAAATCATGCAGCCCTAATTCACAGTTTCAAAGACTCCCTTAGCCCGCCTCCTATTCTGCCAAGATTCACTGTTTGATAAGTGCTAGGAAGAAAGAGAAAAGTAGGACATGACAGCAATGCAATAAACAGCATGGGCTCCCTGTCCAATAACAAGACGCCGTTGAGCGGAGTGAGAGACAGCACCTGCGCTTTCAAAAGCTATCATCTCTCCCTGCACCGCTGCTCCTGCTTCCCCTTCTCTCTCTCTCTTTCTCTCTTTCTGTTCTGAAAAACACAGCACAAAAACAAGAGAAATGAGTGGCTACGCAAGCATGTAGCGCTGCCGATCCGCCGTGTACAACAGTGCTCCTTACAAGCACAAATCATGTTCATAATCACAGCACACTGACTCCACCAGCCACCGGGGAATACATGTTGAGGCAAATGAGACGCGCACGCATACACATGAGCCCCATGCGCCGCCAACGATGGCTGCAAGCTAGGTAGCATTAATATTAAAAGGCTTGGTATTTTTTTGAATTTCTTTGGCTTTTCCCACTTTAGCGATAAATCAAAAAACAACCTGATAGGAGCTGTCATGTACATTGCAATGCTACGTGTGATGCTTTTTTTCCCCCCACACTGGGGAGGGAGGCCATGCTTTCATATCTTGAACGCAGGCAGGCCACAGAGACAGGAGAGGAAGTTGGAGCCCCTGGGGAGTCGAGGCAGAGGATGAGGGGAAGGGATGGATGGAGAGAGAGAGAGAGAGAGAAAGAGAGAGAGGGAGGGAGTGTATAATCCAGTATAGGGCACTGAATTGTTGAGAAATACAAATTAAAAATCAAGCAGGATACATTTTGGAAAAAAAAAACTTCATTTCATCACTTTCAATCAATTCACAAGCTCCTCTTTGTAATATTGCGCATATGACTTGAATTGCTTCTAATTTCCGCCTGCACTTTTGTATGCAAAGCTTGTATGTCTGCAACTTTTGGCTTATACATAATTTAGCTACTGCATGCTTATTTTGCCTTTTACTCGTGTTTTCATTGTGAATACGAGCTACTATGACCAAGTAATTCAGATCAATAAAGTCTAATTTAGAAAACAGAAAGGTGCACCAGCGTGACTATAATCTAATGAACAATTCCGAGGCTGAAAAGCAAACATTTACCGAAACTACGGCCCGTCTCTGATCCACAAAGGGCCTTTTTTTTCTCCCCCTGTGCGGCCAGACTCCTCGCTAAGTTCCCCATGCCTGTAGCGACAATGCCCACAGGGGGAGAGAGAGCAGATGTCCGTTGCCAACAGCACATCTGCATACAGCCTCCATTCCCCACCCCTCCACTGGCCAGACAATAGAGCTGACCTCCCCCCCCCCCCCCCCCCCCCCCCCCCCCCCCCCCCCCCCCCCCCCCCCCCCCCCCCCCCCCCCCCCCCCCCCTTCTCCCCCCCCCCCCCCCCCCCCCCCCCCCCCCCACCCCCCCTCTCCCCCCCCCCCCCCCCCCCCCCCCCCCCCCCCCCCCCCCCCCTTTTCCCCCCCCCCCCCCCCCCGGCCCC
>OMNZ01108438.1:3877-14419 GCA_900303255.1 Lesueurigobius sanzi
GTGTCATATTGTGTTATGTTACTATTTTATTTTATTTTTATTAGATTTTTTTTTATTTTATTTATGTTCTAGTTTTGTGCATGCCTTAAAGTTATAGCCTTTATTTAATTATTACTATTTTTTTTTCTCCATAGTTTATTATTTATCTTATTTTTATCTATATTGTATGTTTAATGTTGCACGAGTCAAACCAAAGTAAATTCCTAGTCTGTGAAACCTTCATTGACAATGGCAATAAACTCTATTCTGATTCTGAGAGTGAGGCCGGGCCCGGGAGAGTGAGGCCGAGCCCGGGAGAGTGAGGCCGGGCCCGGGAGAGTGAGACCGGGCCCGGGAGAGTGAGACCGGGCCCGGGAGAGTGAGACCGGGCCCGGGAGAGTGAGACCGGGCCCGGGAGAGTGAGGCCGGGCCCGGGAGAGTGAGGCCGGCCCCGGGAGAGAGAGGCCGGGCCCGGGTGAGTGAGGCCGGGCCCGGGAGAGTGAGGCCGGGCCCGGGTGAGTGAGGCCGGGCCCGGGTGAGTGAGGCTAGGGCCCGGGTGAGTGAGGCCAGGCCCGGGAGGTGACCAGGGAATCCTATAAGACTTTAGGATGACAAAAATAGCAGAAAAAGAAAGGAAAAAAGAGCAGAGCTAACGAGTGTGTGGTGTGCTGTGATCTCCTCCATTACTGCTCCTCTCCCCTGACAGTGGGGTCTGGCTGCCTTTGACCTGCTGCTCTGGGGTAATTTAGCCCAACCCTCTCTCACACTCAGCCCAGACTCGTGTATGCTCTACTGGGGAGAGGCGCTCCTAATGGCCTCCCGGAGGTGTCTGCAGTCTGGAAGTGCCCTGGATAACCGCACATTAGAGAGGAGACAGTTACATACACAGCTGCATGGAGAGGAATGCTAGAGTTTAGTACACCATAACAGACACCTCTGGATTCATTTTTACTTCCATTGATCATATTAGATTCATCAAGATGTTATATGTATTTGTTCACTCCTCATTCATCCTTAGTTACTAACATTACTCTTTTTGCTTTGTTGCAATATCTACATTGACTTCCTGTGAGCCATAGGATAGATTTTAAAATGTTACTTTTAGTGTACTAGGCATTAAATGACATAAGGGACCAAAATACATGCAAGACATGCTTTGCCCATGTGAAAGAGTCCTCAGGACATCAGGCACAGGGCGACTGCATGTCCCTAGAGTTACTGTAGAACAAAGCAGTGTCAGTGAAGCAGCTTTTAGTTTGTATGCTCCTTGTTTGAGGAACACACTTCCTCAGCACTTGAGATCTGCTCTGACTATTAGAGCTTTGAAATCCGGCCTCAATACATTGTTTGCTTCAGCATTCCTGAAAATGTGACTTGTTGATTTGTTTAATTTTAAATCAGTTTATTTTAATGTTCTACATTTGTATTTTAAATGCACAATTTGTGTTGCCTTATAGCTGTAGTATAACACTAAAACAATGGATTATTGATTATTGCTGAGGGTCTCAGAAAGGCCAAAGGATCATTGCACCAGCTCGGCTCGGTCGAGACACACTGAGGGGCTGGGTCGCTTTGGCCAAAGCCGCATTGAGAGCCACACCATCTTCAGCCTCGTGGAATCTAACGCACAAGACCTGACCGTGTGAGGTCAAGGCATAACCAGAGATGCTTTAGACATGAACAGCCTGATGTTACATAAGTGTTGCTCGGACACTTCTGTGTCTCCCAGGGAGCTGTTACAATAAACATCACAAATAGTAATCTCCAAATGATGACAGACGAATGTTTGTTTGCTTCCTCAAACAAGGACCTTCAGTGTGCACTGCGGTGGTTTGCAGACCAGTGTGAAGCGACTGAAGAGTCCTTGTTTCAAGTGGTTCAAGTATCTTGGGGTCTCACTGGCACTCTCTCTGGTAGAATAAAATGTTTAAGTTTTTTAATACGGTTTCTTTTATGCATAGAGTCTGGTATGTGATCGATTCCATGGGCTAGCAGACTGGATGGATTGCTGTTATGAAAGTCCAAAAAGTGCCTGGCCATATGGTAGTTGGCGTTGCATGTACGGATGGCATATTTATGCTCAGCCAAATGGTCTTGCAGGCGTCTTTTGGTCATGGCTATGTAGTAGAGCTGTGCGATACCTGAAATATTGGTATCGTTCAATACCAAGTAAATACCAGTGACAGTATTGCCGAAACCGATACCAATGCCCAAGTACAATGCTGTAATATATATATATAGCCTACCTGGACTGTTTTTTATCACATGTTTCACTTGCGCCCCATATTAGCAGTCTTGTGAATTCGTAAGTGTTTGTAGAAGTTTGTAGTGTTGCCACAGTATCGGATAAGCTTTGTACACACATCACACTCAGCAATAGTTTCGTCAATCTTGCTCAAGAAACTCCAAACCGCACTACGCTTTCTTTCTGCCAGAGTGTCATTTTTCTCTTTTCATGCTTCTGCTTCCTCCTGTAGCTGTTGTCTTTTGGCGAGCGCACATACACGCAGCGTCACAAGAGGCAACACGTAGCAAAGATTGTGTAGAGAGAGGGATGTGTCACTAAACGCAAAAAAGAGTGCAGGTTAAATGTTTTATATACTATACAGTATATATATATCGATACTAGCGCTCTGGCATCGATACGATACCAATACTGGCTTAGGCATCGATAGTATCGATACTCGGATCCATCTGCACAGCTCTACTATGTAGAATACCTTGCTGGTAGGGCACTCAAGTCTATAGATCACAAAAGTTGTTTTGCAGTGGATAAAAATTTTATCTAGCTCACATGGTTCACTTTCAATTCTGTTTGTCCCGAGGAAGGCCACTAGGCTGAAACGCGTTGGGACTGTGTCGGTTATCCATTAAGACATGCCGTAATTAATAAAGCCATTTTATTCTACCAGTGAGTGCCTTCCCTAGCATGGTCTTACCATACCCTCGTACTCATTTTGTACATATTATCATTTCCTGCATAAGCTTGACGTCACATACAACACCCGCCTCCCCCGCTCGCTGAGATCAGAACCCAGATGTAACATGTAGGGAAATGATAATTGACCGGAGTTTACGGATGGCTAAGGCCAGGCTACCCCTTCCCCAAAGAGCACTGTTTTATCTATTTGCTTTATCCTCTGGAGGTCCAGGAAGAGTTCCTTTTGAATCTTTTTGTATCTTGTTGAGTGAGGGATGGAGCTTGAGATTGGCAGACGGATAGGTGCAGCGGACTGTTGGCAAAGATTTACTAGTCAATCTATGGTCCTACTTGCACCTATGGTCAAGAGATTTCCTTTTTCCTCCATAGAGGAGCTCAGGGAGGAGCTTGGATTAGAGCCGCTGCTCCTTCACATCGAGAGGAGCCAGTTGAGGTGATTCGGGCATCTGTTTGGCTGCCTCCTGGTCACCTCCCTGGAGAGGTTCCATGCTCGTCCCAGTGAGCGGAGGCCCAGAGGAAGACCTAGGATATGCTGGAAGGACCATGTCTGGGAACGCCAGGAGCTGGAGGAAGTGTGCATGGATCACAAAGTCTGGACATCTCTGCTCAGACTGCTTCCTCCATGACCCGGCTCCAGATAAAGCAGAAGTAAACGGATGGATGGCTTCAGGACTAAAACTAGCAGAAAGTACAAACAGTAATACTTCCACTCTCACACTAGGAGAGAAGATATTACTGCGCAGACATCGAAGTGCTCCTAACGTGTTATTACGCCTTACAATATAGTACCCCTTTTTATCAGCTTAGAAAATCGTTTGATTTTGTGTAACTATACTTGCATGGTGTAACTACTCACAGAAACGTATTTAAATAGGGAAAATGTGGAAGAGCTTGGTGGCTTCTAACTTCGCCCCCATTTTGGACCATAGGAATTCGCTGGGAGAGGCTAATGCTAACAATATCTTCAGTCTATTAAATAGACTCACGGCACGCACAAAGACCAGACCGGTACGCATCAACTTGTCTAAGCTCAGGTAAGAATATATCTCAGTATGTAAAATAGTGGACGAAGTCCCATGGATTAATAACTACACTACTGCAGCCACTAGTGGTGTAACTGTATGCAAAAATCATATTTTGGTTCAGTTACTTGAAGGGCACGGTTTTGTTACAACACACAAATAACAACTGACACCAAATAATTGCTAATTGTCACCCCAAAGAGCTAGATCTATTTTCTTTCCCAGTTTGACTGACAAAAATAGCCACATAATAATTCCACATACCTGAATAGGCATAATAGACTGTGGACCTCCTCTGTCCTTGTCTCCCTCTGATTACACAGTAGCTCATCATCAACAATGCTTAAATCTAACAGGCTTTCAATTTTACACAGTTGGAAAATGTAAAGAAATACAGAACAATAAGTGACCAAAATGAATTGGCCTAATAATTCTGTGTGCGGCCTTTCTTCCTAAGGCCCGGTGTTTAGAGCCAGGCCACTCTCACACTGGGGCCTGACTGACTGACTCCATACAGTAGCCGACTGTCAGCATTTGATTGGTTCTTTATTGATCCAGACACGCTCTCCATCACATCAACTCATCCACAATAAAGCATTTACACACTTTTCCTGTGCAGCGGAGCACATAACCAGGCCCCGAGCCATGTGCGCCTTTTCTTTAATGAAATGGTATCTCTGCGGACAATAATCCCCCTAACAGGATTGGCCGGGAACACACATGTCAATACAGCCAAATAGGATTGGATGTTTTTATCCAGTCCACTCCAAACATGGCTGTCTTTTATTCTGCCCTTTTTTTCATTGATATACACAAAGCTGCAATCAACGGACTTACAAGTGAAGGAGGTTAGCGGTTATCAAGAAGCCAACGGGAGGAACATAGATTCACAGCATTAACATTAACCCATGCTAAATATAGTCCTCCAACTACACTCCGGACCAGGCTCAAGGTCTACAGAAGAAGACAGATGTAATGTAATGTAATAAAGAGAGCTTATGCCTTGAAATGATCAAAACGAGTCCTGTGAAGCTCCATGCCATAACAGGAGGAGAAAGCATTTTAAAGTAGACATAGAATCGACTTTTTGGAGCTTTTAACTTTTAACCACGTTCCTCGGCAAAAACAAACCTGGAGCAGTATTCATTCATTCACGCAGTTTTGAATCAATCCTGTTTGCGTTGGTCCGTTCATGTTGACTTCTGCTGAGCTTTGTTTTTTACTTCCTGGAAAAATTATGAAATTTTTCAAACTCCCTAACTGTCCTCCACATTTTTATAGCAAAGAATCCAATACTGGGTCAGTTCTGAGCCGTGATGTCTCCTAGTGTGGACACAGAAACCCTGTTGCACGATGCACATGTTTATGACATGTGTTTATAATGTTTATGTTTACCATGTGATCCCCTGCTGGCTGTAGGGGGCGCTCCAGGCCAAATCCTCATCAGCTCTGCTGGCACTAATAACATCATGTCATTCTCACAGAGGCATTATTTGAATTTATAAAATGTAAAACATCAATGCACAGATATCCTCATGAAAGGTTTCAGCCTGTTTTTAACATTTACAGTGAGGCCAATAAGTATTTGATCACCCTGTGATCTTCCACGCAGAAATCATGGAGGGGTCTAACATTTTCATCGTTGGTGCAGCCAGATTTCTGACACTCAAAGACCTGTTATTCTGCTTTTAAATAGTCCAACTACACTCTGCTCATGATTCTGCCAATAATACCATGCCTACAGTGAAGCATGGGGGTGGAAGCATCATGCTCTGGGTTTTTCTGCACAGGGGACAGGACGACTGCACTGTATTAAGGAGAGGATGAACGGGGCCATGTATTGTGAGATTTTGGCCAAAAACCTCCTTCCCTCAGTCAGAGCATTGAAGATGAGTCATGGCTGGGTCTTCCAACATGACAATGACCCGAAGCACACAGCCAGGATAACCAAGGAGAGGCTCCATAAGAAGCATATCAAGGTTCTGGAGTGGCCTAGCCAGTCTCCAGACCTAAATCCAATAGAAAATGTTTGTAGGGAGCTGAAACTCCATGTTGCTCAGCGACTGCCCCGAAACCTGACAGATCTAGAGAAGATCTGTGTGGATGAATGGGCCAAAATCCCTGCTGCAGTGTGTGCAAACCTGGTGAAGAACTACAGGAACCGTTTGACCTCTGGAATTGTTAACAAAGGCTTCTGTACCAAATATTAAAATTGTTTAACTCAAGGGATCAAATATTTATTTGACACAGTAATATACAAAAATATTGATTTCTAAGTGGGAGAACTTGCAAAAATCAGAGGGTGATCAAATACTTACTGGCCTCACTGTATTTGCATGTATGTCACTTTAAGCTTGAGAATATCTAAATATGCAGTATTATTCAAACACACTGCTAAAGGTACTGCAAGGTATTGAGAAAAAAACATTTCAGATACCAAGTTTTGATGAGACGACACTAAAGAATTTTTCTTGATTGTCAACCTCAAAGAAATTAGACTATAATTATAATTATATTATTATAAAAACAGTCTTTCATGAACATTTTCATCCTGTATTTCACACACTCATGTTTGGCTTTTAGTCAGCATCTCCACACAAGTTGGGAGTTGAGTGTTACGTCAGGATTTAGGAAAGACATGTTTGTTTGGTCTTTTTATTTTACAACAATAAAAACATCTGTAATAAAATAGATGCTTGTATTTTATTTGAATTATTGGGTGAAATGTTATGCAGTGTACCTATAAGCTCTTGAAGTACCACCAAATCCAAACGTGCTCAATAACAGGACTAAACCAGGGCTGAATCAGGTTCTAAGTGGGACTGGATCTAAAATAGGATTAACCCCTGACAAATGGTTCTAAACATCGACTAACCTATAAAACCTAAAGTACTGCTACTGAAAAAAATGGAAAGGCACCCAGCCCTACTGAAACATGCATGAATGAAATAAACCACTACTCCAGGTACATAATAACATGGACTAAAGCGAGAAAAGGTCACTTCCACAAAATAGGTCCCTTTAATTCTCCACAGCAGAGAGCAGTGAGTGGAGTGTCCCCTTTAGTGCAGCTCCTAATCACCAGCAGGAGTCCATTACCCCAGCACTGGCAGCTCATCAGGAGCAGACAGGCTACAGACAGAGCAGGCTGGGACCTCTGCTCTCCACACCACTGACCAGGAGGACCAGGAGACCCACAGGCTGAAATCACACCCAAACTGAATCACTGGTCAAGCAAGCCCTTTTCACAGGGATAAGAACGAAGCAACTTGGGGACATTGGTGCTGTGTAATAGTCCTCTGAAATAAATAAAAACAACAAGTGGGCTGACCAGGGCTGGACTGGCCATCTGGAGCACCAGGAGTTTTCCCGGTGGGCTGACGCACTTTTGGGCCGGCCCAATTAGCACATGCAGTTAAGCGCACGGGCCGGGTGAGAAGACTCACTCCTCCGGCCCCTCCCCTCCCGTTTTGTGTTGATTGGTATAAGGGCTGGAAAGTCTCGCACCCGTTTCGGATACAAACAAACAACCACGTGCTCCAGGAGGCGGTTTTCGGCGTTTACGCGACACATGCTCCTTTTTTAGGTTTAACCAAAGACCAATAAGCCAAGTGCACATTGCACCTGCGTATATGCGTGGGTCAATTGTGTAAAAAAAAAAAGTAAAAAAAAAAGAAAAAAAAGAAAAAACTACTACCAAACAAACCACTCAGGACTGGTCTACGCTGTCACTTGATCACTTCACTCATGTTAAGTCCATATTAAATGAATAAATACATAAAATAGAGGTACCCAAAGCATATTAGCTTTACAAACTACAACAGTATATTCATCGCTCCTCCATGGCAGTAATATAAAGACATTTAATTATGGTCCTATGGTATGTGCTGTAAATGCTGTTTCTGCAGTAAATATCCCCGGGCGCATCTGGGTTTGTTGCCGTAGGAGTCCTGGTGATAACATAACACAACATCTGACTTCTCTTGGTCATATTGGAACTTGACGTGGCCCAGATCACAGCTAGTTTTGACCGTTCACTCATTTTTTTAGTCCCAGAGACGACATTTGTCCACTACAACTCTGAAAAAGCCATCAAAGCGTATACAATTTTCTAAATCCACGATATCAGTCCTGCAACCGAGCCCGGGGAGAACAGGACAAACCCACGTGTGATTTTTGTTTGTATCCGCGGACCGAAATCTCGCAAATTCTCGCACTTCCGCTTTCCAGCCCTACAGTCAACAGGTCTCATCACGGCTCGGTCCATTCACACAGATGTCTGCGCAGTGCGGGCTGTTGTCAGCCTGGGTCATGCAGCTGCAGTAGACAGTGTGGCTGGTCATGTGTTTGTTGGTTAGCTAAACATTAAAGTAAAATGTAGGACTGTACTTCGACAGTCCACAACTGTGATTAACAAAAAATATATGATGAGCAAGAGCACCAAAAAGACACAAACGAAGCTGGTAGTTGTGCACAGGTTCAGATCAGCCCCACTCTCTCACCAGCCCACACCTGAGGATGGAGGATGCAGTTACACAGTTTCTCCACTAGTGTCGTCTGATGCTTTTTATACCCCTGTGTTAACATTTCTTCAGTCATGGTTCTCATTAACTTACAACCCATGCTTACAACAAGCAGAGGAGCACATATAGATACAGGCTACTGTTAGTCATGTCTCTAACACTTACATAACATTTGAGGGTCTTGAGCAAAAAGTCCCGGGCTGATTTGTTCTGCCAGTCCAGCCCTGCACTAGTCTGTTTTATTTTCTTTGCGTATCATGTGCCTGTTGCTTTAAGTTTAAGCCCTTGCACCGTCCAAACCAGCTCACACGCAGCCTATATGGTGATGAAAACAATTGACTTATCTATCAGGATGAGAGCATAATGTGAGGAGAGATGGAGAGAAAAACAGCAGCTTCACGCATGGTAAGGGAAGGTGTTGCTCCTGCATGGGCACTTTAGTTTGACACAAATACTTGTCTTTGACGTGGTAAAGTAAAGTATCGTGAGAGTTTCAGCTCATTGCTTCCTGAAGTCCATACATGATTCCAAACGTGACCGGCAAACGTGTTTCAGCAGCTCATTAGATGTAAACAAAAGAGCCATTTCTTCTCCTTAACCCCCCGTGACCGTGGTGCACCTTGTTTGATTGACAAGTAGCTGTTACGCTGGGAGCGTTGCTTTTAAGGACTGTGGGTTCGGGTCAGGTAGGCAAATTGAGACCCAGTTTTTAGGCGTGGGCGTTAATCGAGAGATTAAAAAAAAAGATTTGCGTGAGCACAATATTTTTGACAGCACTAATTGTAAACGCAGACATTTTTAGAAATAATGCATCTAAATGTAGTAGTTTTCTTCTTGTATTCATTTATGAACGGACATAATATGAACAGACTACAACAATAACAACAACAACAACAACAACAGTGAGTTAGGAGGGGTAGGGCAGAGTACAGACACTACAGTTGAGGAGGAAAAGAAAAGAAAATGCAAGATACCACAAAGCAACATAAATGCACTTTGTGAAAACACGCAGGCTAGTTTTCTGGCATTTTGGAGCTCTTTAAAAGTGACCCCACATGTGAAACAGGCTTATTTTATTTTATTTATTTATTGTTTATTTGGTTGGGATAGTGCATGTTAATGAACACACATGAGAATCATGCATGTAAACACACCACTCCGCATTGTAGCCTTGGGCTAATTTCCATCCGTTGTCCCTCACTCGTACACACACACACACTCTCATTCATCCTGATCTATTGTACATGTTTTTAGTGGTAGGGGAAACCGGAGCACCCGGAGGAAACCTACACAGACACGAGGAGAACATGCAAACTCCACACAGAAAGGCCCCGTCCTGGCCCGGGATTGACCAAGGACCTTCTAGCTGTGAAGCACGAGAGCTAACCACTGTGCTACCGAGCCGCTTACAATATAAGCCATTCCAGATGAAGAACCAGGATTTTGAGTTAAGTTAAAAAGGATTTTGGACAAGAACTAGAAATTTAATTTATTCATTGCCTCTTTAACTGTCCGTGATAAAAATAAAAATAAAGGTATAGTGCCTTTACTTTACTTTATTAGTTTATTTGGAGAGGACAGTGCACCTTAGGATTAGGGTTAGGGTTAGGGTTAGGGTTAGGGTTAGGGTTAGGGTTAGGGTTAGGGTTACGGTTAGGGTTAGGGTTAGGGTTAGGGTTAGGGTTAGGGTTAGGGTTAGGGTTATGGTTACGGTTAGGGTTACGGTTAGGGTTACTGAGCACTCAGTATAGTTACTTTGTGTAAATGCGCCAGATTTAGCCATGGGCCACTTTCCTTCTGGACATCATACATGTAAGACAAATTACAGACATGGACATAGAATACACTATTTACAGACAATATAAAACTTCCTCAGTCTAACAGTATCAGGTCTACACATGATCGCATGATTGATTAGATTTTAACTATTTTTTAAGCTCTTTTGAAAGCTGTAAAAGTGGAAGACTCTCGAATTGTAATTGGGAGACTATTCCAAGTCGTGCACCTTTTACAGAGATGTATTTTTTGTCCAGTGGTGGTGCAGTATAATAACATGTTAATTATGGTAACTACATGG
>OMNZ01108439.1:20786-47575 GCA_900303255.1 Lesueurigobius sanzi
AAGTTCAGTTTTAGTTATAACTTTCCTAATTTAGTACATTTTTTGGCCTTGGTTTGTTTCTGATTTTGTGTTTTTGGAGTCTTCTTTTGGCACAATTTGCTGAAAAAGATATTACATGGAACGGTTTATCTAAGTATCGCAATAATATCGTTATCTTGATATCCCATGGTCGTATCGCAAGTTTTTTTCAATATTGTGCAGCCCTACTCTGCTTATGTGTAATGTAATAGGTCTTTTTTATATAATTTTATAGAGTAGAGTACGTTTGTGTTGGCGACAAAGTTCTTTCCACTTCCCTTCAGGGGTCATAATGATTTGGAATAGAGTTCACAACAGATGCAGTTTGCTGGATATGCAGCTGGAAATGTTGCTTAATAGTCATAAAGCCACGTCTGAGCGGATCATTGACACACCCCCGATGTGTGGAGAAATGATTGGATGAACGTACAGAGGCCAGTGAACTTGTACGCTATTAAAGTGGCACCTTCTATGGACAAACTGTTTCCAACGTACGTGTACATGTTTGTACTGTAAATTCACAGCCCCTTCTGTGTTTTCACCAGAAACATTTAGGCAATACTCAGAAAGCTTGAAAAGCACAGCATGTTGCTTTCCAAAACTAACATTTCCAATAGCCTGATAATGCCACAGCCAGAACTTTGCTTTGGTCAAAAATATCACAACTCTATTACATGTGTGTGTAGGCTCTCGGTTGTACAGGAGTGTTCCTTTGTAGAGAAGGGCTGTTCAAGACGCCATTTGTTCTGTAATTTCAGTGTTTTACGACAACTCTTCTCTATATACTTTATATACTTATAGCTACTTATGCTACCACTGATTTAATCAAGGTAATTAAAAGTACTACACTAACCCTGGTAATAGACCTATTATAATCAATGGTTTTACTACTTCTATTGCATAAAAGTAAAAAGAAAAGAGGTGTTTACTTCAGATGATAAGGCAATACTATTCTTTCCACTATGTCTCTTTCTTCTACTATCTCTTCATCAAAGTAAAAATGTGATCGTTCATTGCACAAATGAACCCATGCCCACATAGTTAACACAATCATACTTAAGATTTTGCAAACATTTTTTGCCTAGTGTTCTCTGGTTTTAGATTTTTACGATGTTTATTTTTGCACTTCCTTATTGAACTTGGGCACAGCAAGTGACATACGTAGAGGCAAACAATCCATAACTGTTGCCATGCCAACCATATTATACCAATGAAATGAGTGAGTCAGTGTCCTATGGGACTTTCCGTCTATGTCACAAACTTTTTAATAAAAATAACTTTTCATTGATGTAAAACTGGTTCAGTCTGTGATATTGTCCAGGTTTAGACCCGATTATTCAGTTTTCTCTTGATTTATTTCTGATTGAGTCCTTGGGCATAGTCCTGGGTAATAATCGTTTCATTTTGTCCCTGGTTTAGTTCTTTTTAGTTTGGTCCTGGTTTAGATCTTCATTTCATTTCAGCTTTAGTCAGGTTTACTTCTTGGTTTCGTCCTAGTTTAATCCAGATTCAGTCCGTGATATTGTCTGATTTTAGACCTGGTTTAGTCCTAGCCCACCTCTAGATTAAACCCTGTCAATGCACTTTAAGCGTGACAGCAAATGTACAAAATGTATGTAATAGAAGGGCAAAAAATCTCAGAAAGTGCACTTCTTCCACAAATTGTATTGAAGTAATTTACCACATTCAGCCGTCCTGTCCTCACAAGTCCAATGATAACTCCTTGTTTTGGTGTTGCAGCCGAGAACCTCCGCATCTCCATAACAGCAATCATGTCTATGGCAACACCTGGATTTAAACACAAGAAGGAGAGGACACACAGGCACCTTATTATTGCTCAAACTGAGAAAACGCACGGGCAGCTCGACCCTTCGCCAGATGGAGTCACGTCGGTGGGTAGTCACACTGCGGTGCTTAAAATCACACCGTAGCTATTTTAAAAGGTAGGGCAGGAGTCACCCAGCGGTAGTTTTTGTAACACATAGTTTGGAAAGGGCTTGGTGTCGGTCTTGCGGGTGAATGGTGAGAAGCTATAGGCTGTAATTAGGATGCCGTGTTGTAAAATAACCCATTCAAGGCCGATTTTAGACTTCCGCCGCGGGACGTTTGCGGCTTGGGTGAAAGAGTGTAAACACGAGAGGAGTGAAAAGTGTGTATCCGAAGAGTTGAGTGGAAGCTGCGGCTGTGTGCGCCGTGAAATAACATGCTTTTCTTCGTAATGAATAGGTGGGTCCTGAATGTGTCAACTTTGTGCTTGTTTACATCCGTGACGAAGTGTGATTCCCACTAAGACCGAGAGCACAAAGAAAAGCAGGGAGACAGTGCAGGTGAACAGGGGAAATGAGTGATATCAATTTGAAAGTTCTGCTGTATATTACTGACATAAACATGAAGAAAGAATATATTGCAAAGGTTTTCCTTTCAAATTAAGGCTTTTCAAAAGTAAAAATTGCCAATATTTTTGACATTTAAATCAATGGATAGAGCAGATTCAAATGTATGACTTTATTTTGTTAGTTACAAAGATTTGCTCAGAGGAGACTTTGTGTATAGTTTAGTTTTTGAATTAACTAGGTATAAACTAGCCTTTTCGAGCCTCTGTGAATTGTCTGTTTGATCAATGACTTATTGATCATTGTTGTACTTATTGTATGTCTTTTTTATAAACTAAACTAAAGTTATAAGTGAATAAATCTGTCACAATTCAAATGTTTAGGGTTCTTTGAATATTGACAAATCCCTATGAAAAATCCTTCAAAATATTAAGTCCAAGACTGGAACGTTTGGAGTTAGGAGCTACTAAAGTGGAGAAGTTGTCGCCACAATGTGAGAAAAAGACAATTTGAGAAAATGGCCCATGAATTTACAATTTGCTATTCACCTTATTCAGCCCTGCCCACTTTTGTTGTCTAAGCATTTCCTGTTTGTCTTAGCACTTCCTGTGAGCTGGGGTTTCCACTGTTGTTAATGTAAGAGAGTGAAGGAAATAAAATGGGAATGAACCAAAAAAACGACAAACGACATACGCTATTGTGGCCTCAGGTTTAGTTTAGTTTCAGTGGAAGGACGACATGAAAAAAGTCACCTAAAATATATTTTTTGCGATATTATCACTTACTTTTTGTTGTCAGTCTAATTGTCTAATTTGTCAGTGAGGAACTCTAAAGGACCAAAGCTGATGGATATATTTACACAGCAGTTTGTTGTGAAAGTTACATGTTTCACCAATTACAAAAATCAAAGCCAATATCAGTTCATGTCAGACCTGCAGTTTTACCATAAACACAAGATGGCGGCCCCCATTGCAACTTCCTTAATAAGGTGAATATAGTAGTTCTAAGGAGAAACGTTGAATCAATGCAATTATAAAGATTAGGTCATTTATTTGTTTCCAGGTGAAAGTTTATATCTTAAGAGATCAAACTGTCCCAAAACCTGAAAATTAAACAAATAAAAGTATCATGCATGTTTGCAACGAGAGGAGTCTGGAGGCGCTCACTGGATCAGATGAACGTGTAGAGTCAGCCTGGTTCTCTTCAGGATAAGCGGGCAAAAGATTATAAATGAATGAAAAGAAAATATCCGAGGCACATCTGGTAGATCTCAAAAAGCACATTTATTCACGCAACGCATTTCGTCAGACCATGTGTCTTACCAGATGTATCATGCATGTTTGATAGATCAGCTTCAACTATGGCCATTTCTTCACACTTAGACCCAGAAGAAAGTAAGTCTCACTGCATACTATCTGATTTTTTGTATTTAATTTAAAGTAAATTTTGGATTAGTCATGAAATACTATACTTCAACATTGCTTCTTCTTTTTTATTCTTTATTTCTTAACTTCTCTGTAACCCCTTGGCCGATCCACATGAAACAAAAACTGTCATAAAGTTCAATGTCTTCTCTGTCAGCACATATGAACTAAGGTCTAATTATTTTCTCGTAAAGGTGTCCAAAAGTGGTGAAAATATTAAAAAGTACAGAAGAAAGGACTGTTTCATGGATCAGGAAAAACATTTGTCAATTTTTTATTTTGAAATTTCTTTCAAAAACTGTATTGTGTTGTATTAGAACCTGCCCTCCAACTGAAGAAGAACTCTGTAACGTGAACACAACCTATTGCTTCTACTACACCTACCATTCATTCTACTACCAAGTTACTCCCAATTTTACTGCAACCACTACTGCTAACCACTAAACCACCAATGTTGAAAATACCCAAAGCTCATTGAGGAAAATAGTGAAATTACATGCTTTGCATCACTATTACGGTGGGTCACATTTATGGGACCGCCTAAAATACACACTTAAATGATTTGAGTTTGCTAAGCGTTTGTACACAAACTCTCAAATTTAGGGGTAATTAACTTTTGTTAGAGTTTGGTCTAAATTCGATATTCAAATTTTTTTTTTTAAGCACTTCAAATGACTGCAGACATATTGCATGCATATTTTGACCTGGGGGAGACTGAGAGTCCTACAGTTTTCTTTCTTTTTTAATTTTTTTTTTATTCAGATGTGATTTTCTGCATTCAGGTGCATTTTACAAAATAAATTATATTTTCAGCTGGTCCTTTATCTGTTTAGCTGCCATTTGTGCTTTTAGAATTTATTTTTAGGGAAACTAATGATTTTTTTTTTGTGGGGCCCCCTTCAAATTGGGCCCTCTCAGCAATTGCCCAGTTAGCCCCCTTCATAATTACATGGGCCTCCTATAGAAATCTGACAGGATAAGGCAGAGTGGTACTAGTGTACTGTATCTTTGGCCATAAGACAGTGTCAGTGCCCTCTGCTGGACAGGTGGGGAATTCCATCCTTTAAAAAAACTCTTGGCTGCCCCCTAGTGGCTGGACTGAGCATTTTAATTATTTCTTTAAAATGTCATAACTCCTGACAGGAATGGGCTAGAGACTTATTTTTTCTTAATTCTTAATTAAAACTCAAATTAGCTAAATAAAAATCGATTTTAGCTACAAAATCCCTAACTTATGTACAATATTATCCAGCACTATCCACAATACCACAATACTATGTAGCATAACAAGAACAAACAATGAGTAATGGGTAAATCAACACATAAAAAAATAAAATAACATTAATGGAGTTAAACAGACGCAGGTACATATACCTGTACACTGTAGGTATACATTCTTTACTACATTTAAAACACAAGTCAAAGCTTAATTGTATTCTTACCAGAATATCATAATTTGTGGAGCTGCACACTTCTAATATTGTTAGATACATTGGGGATGTATTGTGCAGCCCTAATCATTACAAACATATACCCAGTCCAAACATATTGTGATTACTGTGTACAAGTGATTTGTGCTTTACCAGTCAGCCTTGTCTCTGGGCCAGCCATGTCCTCCCAGACCACAATAGCATCCGTACATCATGTAAGAAATAGCTGATCTCCCAGTGCTGCACTTAATTGCTCCAGCCAGCTCCAGCAAACCTCTCTTACTCCTTAGGGACTTGTGCATCGCCATAGAGCCACATGAAACTGGAAGAAAAGAGAGCACTGAACATCGTAGGAGCTCTAGCTGTGGCGAAGGGACAAGTGGTTGTACAAACTTGTGCATTCAAGAGACACTCATGAGTTAATAATTTAGAGCTGGTTCGGGTTTAGTTGTGTGGTTTAAACCTGATTTCAATCTGGCTTGGCTTAGTCTGTGGTTAGTTCTGGTTTCCTTCTAATTTAGAGATAGGTTGGTCCTGATTTGGATTTTGTTTAGTCCTTAGTCCTTCTATAGTTTAATTCAATGTTAGTCCATACCTTCTGTTTTATTTATGCAGAATAATTTTAGCCCTTTAAGGCAGCTATTAGATGTGAGAAAACCACTTCTACAACCTATTTCCCTGCGCACAAACATATTTTACACTCTGTTCTTGTTAGTTCTGGATGGGTTACTGTTTTCACTGTAGATGGTTGATAAAATAACATAAGCATACCGCACATTCACACATTATTATCGAAGAAAAGGCTCATTCCTGTGTCTGGAAGCCTATTTCAATTTCATGCATGATGTGTTTGCACAAGATTGGACACAACACACCCTACCTACAGTCACCTGTGTCTCTATAGGTGCAATTGGAAAATAACTGAGCTCTTAAAGTTTAATAACTATACACTTATTTTGTTCTTTTAATTAGTTTCACCATTTTGCAAAACAAAACTATTGGATTCATATAAAACCCATTTAATAAGTTTGTCAAAGGAAGAAAGAAAGTTGCTTACCACCACATAATAACAACAATATCCCGTAAAATGAAGTCATGGCAGTCAGTTCACGAGTGAATCTCTCTCCAAGAAAGTCAAACACGTTGTGAGGAGCAAAGAGAGGGCAGCTTTTTTAGGCTCTGTCTGAATAATCTCCCAGGACATCCCTATTGGCTACAGTCTAATCCAGTGTTTGTAAACCGAAGCGCCCTCTAGCGGGAACATCCCCAAATAGTTTCAAGACACATCTAAAGTTAAGGTAAGATGTGAAACCTTTGAGAACTACTATGCTATTTGCATGTACAAGTGAAGCTGGTATAGTTAGTCTACCAGTATTTTATAGGACCTTGTTGCTCTCAAGTGTCTGACTAATTGCACACATCTTGGACCTAAATAAGATAGTCTGCCATGCCTTTGTTTTGCTGTGTTATGGACACTCCCAAATTGCACATACTTTGGTGCCCGAAATAGCAATTGAATCATTAAATACAGACCATTTTCCTTTCATAATACACCGATGTGATGGACAATGAATTGGCGCCACCATGTGACAAAGTAACCGCATTACACTAAAAGGTCCACAGGCTGAAATCCTTTGGCCTCTTGTGTGTGTTTTCAAAAGATTGGAGCGTGTGTAAGTCGATGGAAATAATTTGGTAACTTGATTTTCATAGTGGCTTTTTCTATCAGGAAAAGTGATTTATACAGTTTGTGCTTCTTTGCGACAATGCAACCAAACTGCATTGCCAAAAAATGTTCATACAAAGTTCATAAATCACGTGCCCTTCTTGTTATGTGTTTCTGAACATTTAAAGGCAGATGAATCACACAGAGATGATGATGGTGATTGATGTGATGATGATAATGATAATGATTATTATTATTATTATTATTATTATTATTATAAATATCCAATACTGTATTTTTTGTATGTTGTCGTTACAAACCACAGACACTAGGGGGCAGAGCGCGCTGTCAGTTATACGCCGGACGCCAACTGCCGGGTAAATAGGAAGAGAAGAAGACACAAAGGGCGGCCTTCACATTTAGCCAAGTTATTTTAGCCTAAACGAAAAATAATAATTTCCCCCTTTTTTATCAAACCGAGACGAGGTTCCTGCGGGGGAAAAGATCCATTCATGTAAGTGCGACCAGGAGTGCTGTTGTCTCGAGTGTAAAAGCTTGGTAGAGCCGGTGAGGAGCCTAGACATCTTCATTGCGCTATTGTTTGCGTTGGGGAACTACTTCAACTTGTACATACCTCTGGTTTGTTAGGTCCAGTACACTTCCTAGAAACTTATTTGCGTCACGACATGAATAAGGACGTGTCCGCGTGTTGTCACCGGACTAAGACATGCCTTTATCGCCCGGTTTCGCACAATGATGTACATTTACCGCGGCTATAATGAGCTATGTGAAAGACAGTGCCTTCAGCTAGCTCTCGCTGGTCCGCGGTTAACACACGTGTGCTAACTACCGGGCGCCCATTATCGGACACCCTGAAAATACACATTTTCTCCCAGTAATTGGTATAAGTTCATCGTGTGTTGTGACTTTAAATGTAGTAACACGAGCTCACACAGTGTAGTGTGCATTTACATGTACGTAACTGTTGATGTCTTACACTAGACATTGTTTATATATGTGAGCGTCATCTTGCTCCTTCATTACTAATAAAGGCGTTTTGTATAAGCTGTAACATTGTATGTGTAATGTAGTGGTTAATGTGAGGTAAATGGGTGTATCTGGTCATCCAAGTTATAAGGTGTAAACTCACGTTCTTGGTTTATAACACAGAAGAGAAAAAAAAATGTTTCCGGGAATTGACGTGCTATACGTAGCGTGAGAACAATAGCCTACTACAGGACCAATTACATGGATACATGGGCCAACTGTATATGCTTTGTAAACCTATTTCATGCCTCATCATTTCTGATCTCTTGTAATCTTAAGAAGGTATGATCTATTATCTATTTGTTTAAAATTGCTAAGCAACATGACACTCAACAAAGAAAAATCCTCCTGATATAGTGATGGAAAAATCATTTAGCTGATGCAAATGAGTGTGCTGCTGCGTTCTTTAGATTCCCACCTTGTCCTGTAGAAGTCTGTGCTGTTTACTGTACCCCACTTAAAAATGTTTGCCTGTGTTAATTTCTTTTCAATGCATTTTCACAATGCCAATTACAGGTATTGACTGGAGAATAACATTGTAACACGCAAACATGTCTGGAGCGTGTCAGGATAGAAGGAGCCGCTGGCAGGAGATACAGAAAGGCCTGCAGTTTATTGAGTAAGTAGCCATACCATTCTTGTGACCCACTGGTGTGATTTTATTTCATCTTTTGGATTGGACAGCACATGTTTATGAACACCAATATCGCCAGCCTCCTTCCGTTATTGGCCATTTTGTCTTTTTTGTTTTGTTTTTTTATTCAGCCAAATTGACATTTCTTGTTTCGTTATAGTCATTATATATAGCAGTGGTTCTCAACCTTTTTTAGTCGCGACCCCCAATATAATGGTTACGGGTTTCGTGACCACCACATAGCATCATTTCCATTGAAAATACTTGCCTCCAATAGGATCTGGCGAACCCCTGAAATGACCTCGCGACCCCCAGGTTGAGAACCACTGCTCTAAAGTTTCATTGTAGTCTGAAACACTGCTGTGTCACTGGCTATGTCTCCAGCCAATCATTAAGCTTTGTAAAAAACATCTTCTGTTTTCTGTGAGAGGATCGAGTTTTTCACCTAACTCCTAACAAAAAACCTTAAAATATGGCTTGGGCGATTATGCTAGACGGCTGGCTGACGGTATGTATATTAAGTATTTTTAGGAGAGCTAATTTCCTGTTGTCTCATTTACAAATTGAGTCACAAACCGGGTGGAGGCGCAGCAGCTGAAGTGTCTTGCCAAAGGACTTTTAGGAATATACACGTGTTTGCATGCTTATGGAGACATTTTTAGGGATTTTGTTCTGAAAGTTTCCTGCCCCAACGTATGATGCAACAATGACGTGATTGACTTGCATCATGTTTTATTGTTTATCAGTTGCCAGGATACCGCAGCTGATTCAGGCTTATGCTTTTAGTCGGAGTTGTTCCAGAATGGTTTATCACAAAGGCTGCAACAGAATGAAAGCATGAATGATCTATTATTCATCTTCCATCATGTTCATAAAAGAATACCTTGACTGTGGTTCACATTTAACATAGTTTTTCTGCATTACTCTTGATAACAGTATAGAGTTGTTCACACAGTAGGGAATGGATATATGGTGAGAATGTTTGTGGCCCAAATAACACTTAATACAATGACCTTGAGAATTAATGTTATTATAAATATTTATCAGTGTGGTGCAGCATTTGTCAAGGTTATTTGCAGAGCGGTGCTTTTGCTGACATGTTCTCATTTGTCAGCTCAAGTGTATCCCCACAGCAGCCTGTAACACACTGTTTCACGTCACAGTCTCTTCTCCGGCTGTGTCTGAAGTTTATCATTTCACAAACCAGTTTTTCCTCTGTCGACTGTTGCACACAGCAATTACATCATGTGAAAAACAAACCTTTGCTTGCTTCCTATTCATATACTCTGTTTAATTTAATGCTCCCTTTTCCTTTTTAGGTCCACTTTGCCATTTCCTGGAAGTCAGGACCAGTATGAGGTGGGGCTCTACATTTGAATGGGTTTTGCATCATCTTGTTTAATTTGACTAAATTTTTAAAGCCAGAAAGCACACGTAAACGCATGTAATCTACTAAGCTTATAGATTTGTTTATACTGCACTAGGGATGGCAATTAATAAAACATAATCAAAATCACAATCTAGACTTTGGTCCAGGGCGGCACGATTTTGACAAAAACCCTAATTGCAATTACCTCAGACACAAATTGCGATTCAATTTGCGATTATATATTTATGCTAGTATTGTCAGCTAAATCTACTTCTAAGACTGCTGTTCTACACGTGGCCCTCATTTATTACATGTCAGCTTTGTGCTGCATGACATTAACCCTTTAACCGCCAAAGTTGCCAAAATGCACCCATTTGGCGACTTTTGCGTTACTTTGGCGCCTGCCATTAGGTCAAGAGCGATTTGAACAAACAACACATTATTAAAAAAAAATAACAATGGATATCAGAAATAAAGTGAATGAACGTTTAGGTCCAACTTGGAGATGTGAGAGGAACTGGTAAGACATTTATCTGTTGTTCTCTATGGCTAAAAAACAGTTGGCGGTTAAAGGGTTAATAATAGTGAAAAAG
This sequence comes from Lesueurigobius sanzi, assembly GCA_900303255.1. Lineage (NCBI taxonomy): Eukaryota > Metazoa > Chordata > Actinopteri > Gobiiformes > Gobiidae > Lesueurigobius > Lesueurigobius sanzi. The sequence continues at coordinate 31,301 of OMNZ01108439.1, forward strand.
TCAATTGGCCTCAAATCAGTTCAATAGCCCTGTTCTGGGGCAGTGTCATAAAAGTGCTGTTTCATCACTACGTGTTTGAGGTGAACACACAGAAAAGAAAACCTCAACCTTTTGTGATTAAATTTAAAATTGCGATGTTGATTCAATATTAACTATTTGTGCACCGTGCAGCCCGGCTTTGGTCCATCTCAGTGATCATCAAGCTGCTTTGGCTGTAACGGCACGTGGTATTGAGTTTGGAGGCGTAGAATAAAATGTTCTTGTTTTGAATTGTTCTGGAGTGCAAACATTCATTTAGTGTTTAATCTACGGTTTACTAGGAATGCATATCTTCTGTTGTCAGAATCATATTGGTATTAGCTTGCCTGTATGGTTTTAATATACTTTAATGGGATGAAATTGAAAATTAAGATTGATTTAATATGACCCCAAAACATGTTATTATTCAAGATTCAAGATTATTTATTTGTCAAACCAATCGAATGGTTCGAAATTATGTTTCTCTCATCCTTGATTGTGGAGCGGGGGAGGGGAAAGAGGGGAGGGAGGGGAGAGAGTTCAGCTTCCTGGTGGCCCTGTGTACAAAACTGTTCCTCAGTCGACTGGAACTGACCCGTAGATTCCGCAGTCTCCTCCCTGAAGGCATCACCCTGAAGAGACTGTGTGATGGGTGCGAAGGGTCCTTGGCGATTTTGATGGTTTTGCGGGTGAGACGGGTGGAGTACATGTCCTTAATAGAGGGGAGAGGGGCTCCACAGATCTTCTCCGCTGCTCTCACGATGCGCTGGAGGCTCCTTCGACAGGAGGCAGTGCTGGCGCCGTGCCACACAGTGATGGAGCTGGTCAAGATGCTCTCTATAGTCCCTCTGTAGAAGTTGGACATAACAGAGGCTGGGACTCTGGCTCTTCTCAACTTGCGGAGAAAGTAGAGTCGCTGATTACTTTTCCTGACCAGTGATGTGGTGTGCATGGTCCAGGAGAGCTTCTCTGTGATGTGCACACCCAGGAACTTAGTGCTGGTCACCCTCTCAACTGCATTATTATTATTATTTTTTTATTCCTCCATATTTCCCTGTCCCTATACTGCACCTGCACCAGAGAAAAGACAACACGTCTTTCTAAACAAAAATAATAACGCATACTGCACTGTGTCATGTTTTAGGGCTTTCAACACCGACACAGAGGTGGATTGAAGGGGTAAAATGGCACTGTTCTTAATATTTTGGATTGTCATGTATTAATTGTGACATCGTTTGCTGATTGAGTTTTGCCCTAGTTTTTAATGTTTTGATTCCGCTCAAAATCAGTTATGCTGCAAGTGGTTTTCAATATATGAAATTGACTGAATTTGTCTTTCCAGATCTTCATCAAGGATCTAGTGTGGAACCTCTTTGGTGAAGGAAATGATGTGTTCAAAGAAGGAGACTGGGCAAAATCCATAGAGATGTACACGGAAGCACTGAGTGTAGCAGACTACGCCGACTCTGAAGATATTTGTGTTTGTGTCGGGCTAATAGAAAAACTCTACGCAAACCGAGCTGCTGCTTACCTTAATATTACTGTGAGTGGTTTTCAAGTTTACAACAAAACATGCCATTAATTCAAAGTACAGTGAGGCTAAAAGAGTACAAAAGGTTCAAAAAGCAAATTGACAAATCCTGGTAGTAAATGTATGTTTAAAGTGCATGAAGTATTGTGTGTGCCGTAAAGATGGTGTGTACACGGTGCCTGACGAGCCTCTAACATGGAGCTGTGCCTGGCCTCTCTTCTAAACCTACCGTGTATATAGTATATTTTTTCTACAAACTACTTTGAATCTGGTTTGCATAAGCCACACTCTGAGACTTTAGTTCTGCATACGTAAAGTCGTATCTAGCGTAAATGGTTGTTTTTTTGCAGCAGATAAATACTTTTCCCCCATCAATCCCAAAAATGGTAAATCTTGAGATTTTTCAGTCCTTTCAGTTATTACAGTATTTTTAGTAAAGGAAAGGTTTGCTGAAAAACTAGAAAGTAAAAGTTGAATAATTGCAGGGTTTCCGCGGGGCATTAAAAGTATTAACAGTCATTAAATGAATTGTGTCAAAAATAAGGCCTTAAATATTAAAAAGCATTAGATGGAAATCAAACTGGCATTAAATCAGAAGTTCTTGGAAAATCATGACATCACTCAACTAATTTTACAGCATTTGTTAAAAATACAAAAATTAAGATCTAGACTGGAGTATTGGCAAAAATCATACTGTATTTCTGGTTAACATTTGTCCATTGTATCAAATTTTCTATTGAATATGGACATTAATGTTAAATATGGTCTGATTTGTGGCGTTTGTAGCATTACGAATATAGTAACTGGGCATTAAAAATCATTAAATTGGATTTGCCACTGCCTGTATGAAAACTGGATTGTAATTGTAGATAGTACATAGGGTAGACTACAAACCTGTATTTGTACAGAATAGAAACCTAATAATTATACTTTTATGGAAAATGTCCTCCAGTGATGTACTCAGTGGTGATAAAAAGGTCTTAAAATTGTTCCCTAGACTGTCCTGGAAAGTTCCCAAATAAATACAAAGTGTTGAATGACAAAACACTGAGTTGCTTTGTGCCATTGTGATCAAAGGAATCCTGGAGTTGTGCGTTCTCTCTTAACTTGTGTCTTTTTGAACCAGGGACTGTACGATGCTGCACTTGACGACTGTGAAAAAGCGCTGGAGCTGAACGACGGCAACTACAAAGCTCTGTACAGGAAAGCCAAGTGCTTAAAGGAGCTGGGACGACATCAGGAGGCCTATGAGGCTGTTGCCAAATGTTCTCTCGTGGTGCCTCAGGTAAGATGGAGATCTGTGAGCTTTTCATAATTGATTCATGAGCGGAGAAAATCTCTTCACCTCTTGTTTTTATAAATATGACAAACATTGAAGCAAATTAAAGCATCACAGGAGCAGCCTGCAGGCGCTGTGTACTTGGTGCGGAGCAGGGTTTGCGCTGGTATTTTCTCTTACATAATCAGGAAGCATAATATAATGTAGCAGTGTAGGGGAAGCACAGAACATGGATCCAGCTTCTGGTGTGTTTTGTATTTCTGGTCAGAAGCAGAGTTTCCGCAGGGCGTTACGAATAATTAAAAGTCATTAAATGCATTGTACCAAAATGGAGGCCTTGAATGTCTTTAAAAAGTATTGGATTAGAACTGGCAGTACTTGTGGATTTCTTGGAAGATATCGACACGGCTCAACTACTTTAACTGTGCAAGAATGTTAACAATACAGAAATGACTTTCAGGTTCAGTTTTGGCTTAAATTGTACACCAAAGTTTCCTGTTGTGTCCAATTTGCTTTTGAACAGTGTTGCCACAAAGTAATTTAGTTACTTTACTGATTACTTTGTTTTAAAAGTAACTAAGTTAGATTACAACTTATTTTATTAGTTACTTTCAGCAGCTGTTGGGCAAGTTACTTGCAAATTGCAATATATTATGGTTACAAAAATGTAACTGAGTTACACTATTTTGAGTTACTTTTAGCAAAATATAAGCTGAAAAAAGGGAGAATAATCTTTAATGAAAGATTTCCTTTTCCTCAGTCGTCTCCATTCTCTTGTTTTGTTTTGATGACGTTAGCTGCACAAGTCACTGCAGATCTTGTAGGCCAGTATCCATGTTGATTTGGCTTAAATTGGTGGGGAGTTGCACTTGTAACTCGAGTTACTTAAATTGTAAAGACTAATATATTACTGTATTTTGTTTAAGTAATATATTATATTCCTCAGTTACTCAGATTTCTGTAACTAGTCACTTTTGTAATGGGTTACTCCGCAACACTGCCGGCAACTCCTCCAACACACAAATACATCGGTTTATTTATTGGAAGTGCACTTTAACAGTAACATCAACAATTGCTGGCGAGTCGCCCTCAGCTGAAAACGTGACCTGTCACAGACGTTACAACACGCCCCGAGATGCAAGAATAAAGCAAATGTATAGTTTTACTAAGGAAATTCACAAAATCGTAACTCACAGACTTGGATTAAAGTAACTGATATGATTACTGGTTTGGAAATAGTAATGCGTTAGATTACAGTACTTGTTACTCATGAAGGGGGTCATATTAGAGCAAGGGTCTCCAACCTTTTTCACCTTGTGAGCTACTTTTGTGCTACAAAAATGGCACCGAGCTACTTATACTTCAAAGAAACACGTGTAACTAGGACTCTAGGACTGACGAGATGATCATTCAATACAACAATAGAAAATAACAGTAGTTTCTGTTTCATACTTTATTTGTGTTTGTGGCTTTACAAATATAGAATTTGGGCATTACGATGCCATCATAAAGCATTACATTTGGCTTGCTTGCAAAGTAATTTGTATAATGACAAATAAAGTGCTTTACTTTGCTTCTGCCCGTGTAAAAAATAATGAAATGATGTGGTTTTTTTTTTCCAGATACATTTTGTCTCATATTATGTTAGTTTAGTCTTCGTCACAGTAACAAGTGTGTCATTTCTCTCCAGGATCCCAGTGTCATGCAGTTGACTCAGGACCTTGCCAAAATTTTAGGATTGAAAATTCGCAAAGCTTACGTAAGAAATAAGGTCAGCCCCTTTCATCACAAATCGCTAATTAATGAGTAGGAAATGACTCTCTGTTTTCACTTGTTTTGTGAAGGAACCAGTTGATCAGGTGCCTGTGTAATGTTACTGTGACCTGTGCATGCAAAACCAAAACGGCGATGCGTAATAATAGTAATGTAATATCTATTTTTACAGCCCGTCTTGAATACTTTACGTGGATCCTCTTATCAGGACGCATCATCAGAAACGGTAGGTTGGTGAATGATTTCTTTAGAAGTGACACACTCCCTGCCCATGCTGATGACTGTCTCTTGGCCCGCAGTTTTGTAATGGTTCAGCTTCAGTCGAACAGATAGAAATGGGTAAGCTTTAGTCATTTAAATCCGCTCTATACGTTATGAATCATAGACTAATCGGTGTCTTTTCCTCCCCCTCTCAGAAGTGCCTCAGTCAAGTCCCGACAGCAGTGTTGTGGCCTCGGTCCCAGCCCCCGCGCGCTCTCCCCTGATCGACGCGGTGCTGGACGAGCCGCCCCTCAGCTCCGGTCTGCCCTCGGACTCCAAACCCCCGGGCTTCGAGTCCGTTCACCTGCCCGTCTCCATGCCCTCCTCCGCTCCCCTCCCCGTGCCCACTTATGTGAACGGGTGCCGGTCGAATAAACCCTGCTCTTTACTCGGGTCCAGTCCAGATTTTGACACGGACATTATCGGGGACGACTTGGACGACCTGCTGGACCAAGCGGGCCCAAAGTCAGACCTGGTCAGTAAATGGATATTATCTGCAGAGGTGGGTAGACTAGTCGACGTGAAGAGATAAGTGCCATAGATCAACGTGAGCTTGTATTTTTCTTTTGTAGCAGTGTTTTTAATTATCTGGTTGATCAGAAATATTGATCAAAGTGATTCAACTTTACTTTTGCTGGTGTCATCTGTAGAGTACGGTGATAAGTATACAAAATAATTTAGTAAAAATGGATATACAGTTGTGCTCAAATGCATTATGCATTTCATAGAATATGAACGATAAGATAAAAACCTTTTATTTCTCTCATGGTTAATGGTTGTGTGAACCCATTTATTGCCAAAAGACCTGTTTGTTTACACTTTTCAACTAGAAACTAGCCAAATGTCCCTGATCAACAATTTACATATTGTGCATCTTGAAACAAACATCAATTTTGTCAGTACTCCTGTATTTCAGCTGAAGTGAGTTTTTCTTTGCTCCTGAACAGTTTTCCTGGCAGTTGTTGAAGGCCATGTAAACGTTAGATCAGGGACATTTGAGTAGTTTGATTCATTATGATTTCAAAAGAGTAGACTCAGTTCTTTGACGATAAATGGCGCAAACGCATGAGTGGAAAAATATTTTGTTATCATTCATATTCTAAGAAAAATGGCCAAAAGATTATAAGGGTATGTAAACAACAACAAAAAGAAAAGGTAAGATATGAAACATAATAGTCATTTTTAGATTAATTTATATGTTTTAGTAGAGCGTTATCCACCAGACAGAAAAACAAACAAAGGAACTGGAAAGGAACAATGGTCGGGCGGCATGATATTGACAAAACTTGTGACACGGGTGTGTAATATTACAATAATGTTATTATTGCAATATTTGACTAAACTGTTTCAACACGGTAGGTCCCATGAAATGTAAACCCAAAATGTAAGGTTTGCTTTTCAGCAAATTGTGTCAAAACAATACTTTGAATTAAAAAACACAATCAGGACCAAAACTAGGTTAAAATGGAAGTAAATTAGGACTAAAACTGATTTTTTTTTTTTGCTCTGATAGAATTTCCAACCATTTTTTTATTGTTTCAGGCGGAGTTTTAAAAAAAGAAGCGTTTCCTCGGTCAGATGGGAGACTTTAGTGATTCTGCGATATACTGTGGCTTCTTGCGATGCAGATATCGCATCACCTAAGTTTGCGATATATTTTTTGCGCCATATCGTGCAGGACTAAAAGATGGACATGCTGTAATTATATCAAGGAGTCAACAAATGTTAAGTTCTCACAAGTCTGTGTCAAACATTTATCTCGTACAGACTTTACTAACAGTTCAACGAATCACAAAAGTTGGAGTACTGTTACTTCAAAACAATATTGCTCAAGTCAAGTGTAGACTAATGAGACTACTCTCCAAAGTCGAATGCATTTAGAAAGTTACTTGTTAGCTAAATGTAGCTGATCTCTGCCCACCTCTGACCATCGCCCCATTGACTCGCATGAATCCATTAACCTATATGTTCTGTTCTTTCAGGGTATACCAACCGTGAAGGGGCCTCTCCCGTTGCCAACCAGTATTTCCTCCAGTAGTTCGTTGTCGAGTCCATTCCTAATGCCGTCTAACATCAACCCCTTTCTATCCAGTAGCACTCAAACATGTACTGTCACCCTGCCCCCTTTGTATCATCAAGCTGGATCATTATTTGGTTTGTCCAGTTTGTCCACTTTTGATACTCTGCCCCAGCCGCTGGACTCCCTGGATAACCTCTCCATGAACGACTACAAATCAGGTGCGAGGCGGTAAATGTAACTTCTAACGAGGCAGAAAGAACGCAAACTGACATGATCCTGTTTATCCTTTTTCAGAGTTTGCTCCTGGTCCATTCATTCCACAGGTAATTATAGAGCCATCACACACACGTGGTCAGACAGAGGTTTATTCTACCGTACTTTGGCCAATGGTGTAGAGCAGAGGTGGAAGAAGTACTCCATTTGCTTGTACTTGAGTGAAAGTACATGTAAACTTTAAGTGCATATGCGAGGTTTCTAATCCTTTTGTGATGACTGAGTTTGATGGATAATATTAGTTTTACTTCAGTGAACGGGGGATTTAATGAAGAAAAAAGGGTTATTTCTATTTTATATTATGGTTGTGACCATAGAGTGGAAAATCTAAAGAATTCTGACTAAATTCTCTCGGTATAATATGGTTGGCACGACAACAGTTGGAGTGATTACCTGTACAATGTACAGTGTATAGACCTTTTCATTGTTTGTAAATATGCTGGGCTTAGCTGGAGGCGGAAAGCTAGATTCCTATCTATTTCCATTGTAGCTGTCGTCATAGTAACGATAAACAAATGTCTAACTAAATGTCGTTCCTCTTGTTCTTTCTCCTTTAGCAACAACAGGATGGCATTTTTTAGTTGTAGTTTTACATTTATAATCACTAGTTTTAGTTTAATCTTATTTCTCTTGCTCACTTCCTGCCTCCAGCTGATGTCACTGATGATGTAAGCAGTGAAAGGGTCTATACAGTTGAGGCCAAAAGTTTGAATGTCAGGGTATGCAAACTTATGCATTTCATAGAACATGAACGATACACAAAAACCTTCATTTCACTCATGGTTAGTGGTCGCCTGAAGCCATTTGTCAAAAAATCTATTTTACGCTTTTCAGAAACTAGCAAATGTCCCTGATCAAAAGTTTACATATTGTGCATCTTGAAACAAACATACATTTTTGTTAAAGAGTCCTGTATTTCAGCTGAAGTGAGTTTTTTTCCTTGCTCCTAAACAATTTTCCTGGCAGTTGTTGGTCATGTAAACGTTATTCTTTATTAGGATCCCCATTAGCTCCCACAAAGTGGTTGCTAGTCTTCCTGGGGTCCTCAAGCAATATGTATAGTTACATTCACAAAAACAGCAAACAAAAATACAACCATTAAAATTAAATTGCTAAGATTGACAGAAAAGGTACAAAGATTAAAATACAGATAGTCTGATGCTGTAAAACTAACACACACCTCTTAACAGAGACTTTATTCTTAATTGCTCTGACATGAACAGGGAGTGCATTCCATGCATTTACTCCTCTAATGAACAGTTCTTTTCATAAAGTCTGTCCTAGGCCTGGGAGCGATCAAAGAACCAGAGGTGACTTGGTGAGTCACATAGTTGTGACACAACCCACTGGCTACAAGCTTTTGTGACAAAAATCTTGGTTCTCTGTCCACAATCACTTTGTGCGTTAGATCAGGGACATTTGAGTAGTTTCTGTTTCATTATGATTTCAAAAGAGTAAACTCAGTTCTTTGGCAATAAATGGCTTCACACAACCACTAACCATGAGTGGAGGAAAAGATGTTTGTGTTATGATTAATGTTCTATGAAAAATGGCCAAAAGATGAAAAGTAAACTTTTGCCACAGCTGTATGTCACTTCCTGTGCCCATGTCCAAAAAGGAAGTGGAAATAATATGAATTGCAAAAAATTGGAAAACCAGAGAAAACTAGATCAATATTTTATGTAAATCTTAAGTAGATCTGCGTTTACTATAATTATATTTTAGTGAACGTTTTGTCTATTGTTTATTATTTCATATGCACTTTAAGTAAAAATACCAAAATAACATTCTACTCACAAAAGTATCCACTGTCTAATGTACTTTAAAAGTAATTCATAGTTGTTGTTTTTTTCAACTATTGAAAGGATTAAATGTTCCTTGTTCTTTTATGAAGAATTGTGTTTTGATCAAACCAGGACTAAACCATCAGAGTCAATGAGCCGCTGTTGTTTAAGATTGTCATTGAGAAAATACATGTGTTTAGACTACAGTTCAAAGTACTTTCACTTTTAGTCCAGTTAACAAATGTAGTGGAATACAAAGTACAGATCCCTGCTTTAAAAAGTAGTGAAGTAAAAAAATATTCATCATAAATAAGTTAAGTAAGTAAGTAATGTAAAACTACCTACAATTATTTTTACTTTCCACCACTGATTACAGAGCAGAGGTTCAGGCTTCTTCTTGTGGAACTCGGGATCAGCTGCAATTTTATATTTAAAGGCACTATACCTGTTTTTTTCCCCGTAGAAGTGGAGTGAAATTTGTTTTGTCGTCCTTTAGTATTTTGTGAACTCGGGCATTTGTGGACGTAATACTGTGCATCTAAATCCCAAACATTTTTGTCAATTTCATGAGTTTGCAGGCGACTTTTCTAGCATTTCTGTGACCATGTCTGATATGTGACCCTGTAAGTTGTGAAATGTGCTTAGAAAGTCATCTCTGTGAAGAAATGGGATTTTAGGAATGTGTTAGGAATGTGTTTGGACCACAACTATCAATTGAATTTACCTGTTCCCTCTTTCATTGTTCGTAATAACAAAAGATCAGATATAGATCCTTTCATTTTATAGAAGTACTGTATTTGCAGTTCTGATGTTCTTATCTTATGTCCTGGTTCTGGTTCTGCTGGTATAGTCTTGGTTTACACTTGCCTTGTGTGCTTCAGTCTAATTTTAGTCCATTTCCTCATACAATCACAAACAATGAGGCTATTTTGCAAAACAATATTTTCTCATGTGGTATTTTATGCTAAATGTATCATCAAGAAAGCAAAACAAACTTAACCATGACCTGGATAACTCCTTTTTGTTTTTCTTTCCAGCTAAATAATCATGACGCACCCATGGGAATGCCTATCGGGATGCCGGTTCTGAAGGGCATCCCTCCTGCAGTAGATTTGGCCAAGAATCCTTTAGCAGAAACACATGAATTTAGACAAGCATGTTCAGTCTGCTATGTAAGAACAGGTCGGTGTCATTGTCCATGTTTAGGCATCGGCCGTGGGCTTGTAACGTCGTGATTAATGTATTTTTTATTTTTTTTTACATTTATCTTCGCAGGGCCCGGTGTATTGGACTATACACTTCATACAGAAGAACATAAATGCAAAAAAGACGCTTTACTTGGCAGAATCAAGCATTCACCAGATAAAACGTGGAAGTTAATACGGCCGCGACCCACAAAAACCCAATATGTTGGGCCTTATTACATTTGCAAAGGTATTTTCTATGACCTCTTCAAGTTGCACTGAGAGATTCGTTTTTTATTTTGTATTTCAATCTATTATTATATGGTAATCCGTGTACATTAGTAATACAATTATTTAGACGCCTGCAAGCTTTTTGAAATCACTCATCTGTGCCTCTTTGGCATCCGCCATGAGTCACATTTGCTGCTCTGCCTCTTTGTGAATGAGGAGCCAGCGTTTGAAATGTCGTGTGCCGTTTCAGAGGTGGCGGTGGGACAGGACTGCTTGTACCCGGGCCACTGCACATTTGCATACTGTCAGGAAGAAATTGATGTTTGGACTCTGGAGCGAAAAGGCTTTATCTCCAGAGAGCTGCTCTTTGATCCTTTCGGGCCCCACTCCAATGTCAGGGTGACGGTCCCCAAAATCCTCCAGGAGCATCATGGCATTTTCATGTTCCTTTGTGGAGTAAGTGTCTTTAAGTTATCTTTCGTCGAACAAATGCCAGCTTATGCCTAGAGCTGTACAAACATGAATATTACAATAACATTATTTTGCTTGTGGAAAAAACAAAGTCGCTATAGTAAAATGTTTATATAAGTGATGATTTATTGTGCAGTAGTACAGACACAGCTGTTATTTAGTACATGTTTTTCGTTACAGGTATGTTTTGATCACAAACCAAGAATAATCAGCAAAACCAATAAAGATAATCCTTCACTTTGCTCTCATCCTGTGACAAAACATGACTTTGAGTCTCAGAAGTGAGTTACATCCATTTAATATCCAAAGTTTACCTTTCTACAAGAGCATAGCTGCATTGATGACTTGTCTCGTAGGTGCCTGGTCCACATTTTGAAGGAGAACATGGTTCGTTATTCCAAAATCCGCCCTTTGACGCCACTGTGTCAGTTGGACCTTTGTCGCCATGAAGTGCGGTACGGCTGCGGGAGAGAGGACGACTGTTTCTATGCTCACAGCCTCATCGAGCTCAAAGTCTGGATGATGCAGCGAGATCTAGGTAAGAACTGTTGCAATTAATGGTGGTAAAATGAATCTCCAGCAGTTAAATGAGACTGTGTGGCAGGTCTTACTCCTGAAAGTATTGTCCATGAAGCAAAGAAGTTTTGGAATGCAACAGCGTCATTGCAAGGAGCTCCGGTAAAGAAACGTCAAAGCAAACTATATTGGACCTAATTATACAGTTTATTTATGTGGTTACATTTCTCTGGCAGCTTCCAAACTCGCCACCTAGATTCGGCCCCCCAAATCTAAAGATGATGTTTGTTTGTGGCCAGTGTTGGAGAAATGGTCAACTCAGTGAAGCTGACAAAAACAAAAAGTATTGTTCTGCAAAAGCTAGGCACACGTGAGTACTGTTGCTTTGTCAGAGATCTGTAAATAAACCACTTGGTTTAATACTGTTTCTCCTCAGGTGGGCCAAAGACAGAAGGGTGGTGCTGGTAAGCTCTATTGAAAGGAAAAAATGGACAACTGTTCGTTCACTTCCAACCAAAAAACCAATTCCTGCCCAGTTTGAGGTGTGTCCCAGTTCCATGTTCTACAAATCACTATTTTACATGGCACTTACCGTATTCTGATCCTTTTATCCGTTAGATTTGCATGCATGTAACTGCTGGAAAGAAGTGCCAATACATTGGCAATTGCACATTTGCTCATAGTGTTGAGGAGAGAGATCTATGGACCTACATGAAGGAAAACAACAGTAAGTTATAGTGTCTTTATTTTTCCATCTTAAATGTTCGACTCTAACACGTTTCTCCTGTTAGTTGCAGACATGGAACAGCTCTATGAACAGTGGCTGCTGTCTCAGAAGCCTGGCTGGGGTGAGGACTCTGCTAACAACTCTATTCGGGAAAATGGCAAACAGATCCATATGCCAACAGACTATGCAGAAGAAGTGGTGAGCTGAAAACATTGGCACATGTACATCTTTACCAGTTTAGCAACATAATTCATCACCGATCGCTGTCATTGCAGGCTGGTAATCACTGCTGGCTTTGTGGTAAAAACTGCAACAGTGAGAAGCAGTGGCAGCAGCACATCACTTCAGACAAACACAAAGACCGTGTTTTTAACTCTGAGGATGATCAGAACTGTTGGCAGTATCGATTTCCCACTGGCACTTTTAAAGTTTGTGAAAGGTGAGGTTTCTCTGGAGCACGAGACTGGGCTGCACAATTTTACACACATTTCTACGGCGTGTGTGTCATATCTATTAGTGCTGGACCTATACCCTTTTTTTCTTGTTGTTGCTCAAGTGGGGCAAACCAGAAAGTTTGAAAAGCACTTATGTAAATACATATTATGATGCATTTTGTGTAAGTAATAGAAACCTGCATTATTCATACTCCAGAGGGGGGGGGGGTGTAACATACACTGCAGCTCAAGCAAAAACAGCACCGACTATTTATTCTTGGTCTAATGGTTTGAAATGTGTTTCCAGATTCCTCAAAAGCACGTGCACAGAGGATGACTTCTGTAAACTGGCTCATGGGGAGCAGGAGCTGAGAGAGTGGAAAGAGCGCAGGGAATTCCTTTTGATGAAACTTGCCAAAGCCAGAAAAGACCATCTTATAGCACCGAATGACAATGATTTTGGAAAATACAGTTTTCTCCTAAAAGACATTAAATAATTAACATCTTTCATGTCGAAGTCCAAAGGAATGTACTAGTAGTAATGTTTCAATTCAAGTTAATACAGCAGGTGATTCTGAGGCTTGTGAGAAAAGCTTGATCTGTGATTTTAAATGGCCATCATGGAGCGGCCTGAGATTGGCGTTTGGTTTTCTCAGTGTGTTCTTATTAAAACAAATAGACACTCAATTCAATGGTGATGAAAAAAGCATGTCAGCGCCGATCAGAGTTGTGTTCAAGTACCTAACAGTTGACAAGTAATTATTTTATTTAACTTACTATGTTTTCAGCCTTACCCTTAAAGAAATGCGTAAGGGATCATTGAAATTGATAATTCATTTGAAATTATTTTAATCCATCAGTATACATCATTTAAACTTTACATTTTATCTAATGGTGTTACCATTGTAATGGGCACACAAAATAAAACTTTTTTTTCCAAGGATAATTTAAACCTGTCCTTATTTACCTGTGGTTTGTCAGGAGTTGATACATGTGTTTTTGTTTTTGCAACACATCCAACAGGTCTTGGGACATCACATTAGCCTGAGTGGCAGTAGACAGTCAGCTCTGACTAGTGCATACTGTAGTCCTTGGGCAAGACACCGAGCCGATGTATGAATGTGTCACAGTGGTGAGTGGTTTGGCAGAAACATTTCTATCAGCAAGTGACGGGCAGATGATGCAATTTCCTGTTTGGATAAACAATTATGTTTAGGTAGATGTCACTAATGAGCGACATGGTTAGGAAAGGGCATAGCAGCATCCATTCAAACAATGAACACAACTCTGGACTCATTTGTTCTTGTTCAAAAATGTAAACCAAATGTATTCTAGGTTTGTACCCTTAAAGTATTACTGACACTTATCTGAGGTCGCCCTCATTAAACTGGTGATTCACTGCATTGTGCTACAACAATGAGACTAAATCAGACCAAATAAGACACTGTAGCATCACCACCATCAGGCCAAAGAAAAGCATCCTAGCTTCTGTAACGTTTTGAAAAGCCTGTAAAGTGCAGTGTAAATCCATTTTATGACATAGACCAGTAGTTCTCAACCGGTGGAGTTGGGAGCCAAATGTGGGTCGCTAGCCTTTCCTGGGGAACATTTTAAAATTTAATTAAATATAAATAACAAAATAACTAGAATATTCCTCTTAAAATGACTTGTTGAATTATTTTGATCTTGATTTCAGATTCATAGGATTTGATCATTGTTATTCAACAATCATTTGTGGAAAAACATACTTAAATGAAATGCTTAATTTGGGTCCTGGCTTGTCATTCTAGATTAATGGCGAACCCCAACATTCCAGTTGATAATCACTGATGTGCATGTTCATTATGTTCACACTTTCCACATTTTAAATCAGCACTGAACTTTTTCCCCCATATATTCAAAGTCAATGTATATGAAACCTTTAAAAATGTCTCGAAAGTTCTTCACATTAAATAGTGACAGAAACTTTTACAGGACAAATATCATTTTGACTGATGGGCTGTGTTCATGTATCCAGTCTGCTGCAGCAGGTTCTCATTTTTCAAGATAATGACTTGCACTTTACCCAAGTACTTTGAAAACTACCATCTCCACATTGCCATTTGGTCTATCGAGGTGGGCTTGTGCATCAATCACGCTGGCACCGCGTCGCCCCCTAGCTGTGACGGGAGTGAGTCGGACCCATCATTGGCTCTGCATTCAAGCCATCACCCGCTGCAAGTCCTGCACCTCCAGCTTCCACATCCGCCGATGAAGTGCTGCCTGCTCCGTGAGGTCTGCCACTTTCACAGCACGGATGAGTGGCTCCGGGGAGGCTGCCTGGATGACACCCATCACCATGACATATTTGCCTGTAAAAACACACAGCAGGTGACCAGTTGTGGTGAAAGAACATTTGAGTAAGGCACAGTGATATACTCAAGGTTAAGTAGATGGAGATTTATTGTAAGGAAGTTGGTATTTATTTATATGGGAATTTAGTAACAGAGTCCTCCACAATATCAATTTGGGATTCTGTTTGTTCATCAAATCTGTTTGGGAAAAGGAGTGACATGCAGCATACTTCGAGCTGATTGGGTGAAGTGGTGCAACATCCTGTAGTCACAAATGCACAAGGTGCCTTCACTGTTGTCCTTTCAAAAAGGACATTGTAAATTTTGTTAAAACATACTTGATAGCAGCGGCTATGCGTCCCTCCTACTGAGCTGTCATGTTTATTTTGCTTGGCACTTCTTGCATTCGTAACACCTGGATATCCCATCCTGAACCACAATACTGTCACGTGATTGGCCCAAACCACTACTGGTTTGGTGCGAACAGTGAGGCGGGAGTTGTGCAAGATGCAAGGCAAGGCAAGGTTAATCATTTAAAGGCCTAATGTATCATTTTTTTTACCCTAAAAGTGCAATAAAATGTTTTGTTATTCACTATATTGTAAAAGCAGACATTTGTGGATAAAGAGCTTTGCACTGTGCATGTAATTATAATTTGACCTTGCGTTGAACTTGTTATTATCATGACAGTATTGCATTCTATAATGCAATATATAATATACATTCTATAAACTCATTGTTGTGAAGAATTGGATGTACATAATACAGTTGTGCTCATAAGTTTACATTCCCTTTTAATCTTTAGGCCATTGTTCATAGAATATGAATGATACCATTTTTTTCCCACTCATGGTCAGTGGTTGTGCAAAACCATTTATTGCCAAAGAACTGAGTTTACTATTTTGAAATTATAATGAAACAGAAAGTACTCAAATGTCCCTGATCTAACGTTTACATGATTCAACAACTGCCAGGAAAATTGTTCAGGAGCAAAGACAAACTCACTTCCCTGTTTGTTTCAGGATGCACAATTCAATATGTAAACTGTTGATCGTTTTTTTGTTTGTTTTACAAAACCGCCCCCTTAGTCTTGTTACAGCGATTGGCTAATCCGAAAAGGGGGCGTTAACCTTTTCGTTGCTCCTGTCTGATGATACTATTTCTTTTTTTTTGTTTTGAGCACAAAACAGGCTCTTAATAATAATTATTAGTTTCTAAATCTCAGCATTTGTAGTGATATCGTAATAATTATTTGCCAATATGGACATTTATTTATTTATTCATTTATTATTTTGGCAGTTTTAGTCCTCCATACAAGATGGGATTGACATCTGTTCTGTTGTCTATCTCCATGCCCAGAGAAAGGAGAGGAGATGGATCACCATTCGTGAATTAAGGATGCTTTAATGTGCATTTTACCCTCTCAGCCCTCCATAAAGT
>OMNZ01108439.1:47595-61839 GCA_900303255.1 Lesueurigobius sanzi
ATTTTGAAATTATAATGAAACAGAAAGTACTCAAATGTCCCTGATCTAACGTTTACATGATTCAACAACTGCCAGGAAAATTGTTCAGGAGCAAAGACAAACTCACTTCCCTGTTTGTTTCAGGATGCACAATTCAATATGTAAACTGTTGATCGTTTTTTTGTTTGTTTTACAAAACCGCCCCCTTAGTCTTGTTACAGTGATTGGCTAATCCGAAAAGGGGGCGTTAACCTTTTCGTTGCTCCTGTCTGATGATACTATTTCTTAGGTCTAACTATCTGTGGCCCGCCCCCTTTACTTTGCATTTGGTGAGAGGAATCGAGAAAAGAATAAAGCAGGCCGTAAAAATAAAGCAGAGCGAAAAAATAAAAGAGAAAAGAAATGATAAATAAATGAATGAATGAATTAAGGAATAAATTGATAAATGCAGACAGAAAATAATAATAAGGCTTTATTTTTTGTTTTGAGCACAAAACAGGCTCTTAATAATAATTATTAGTTTTTAAATCTCAGCATTTGTAGTGATATCTTAATAATTATTTGCCAATATGGACATTTATTTATTTATTCATTTTGGCAGTTTTAGTCCTCCATACCCATCTTGTATGGGTATGGAGATGTCAATCCCATCTTGATTGACATCTGTTCTGTTGTCTATCTCCATGCCCAGAGAAAGGAGAGGAGATGGATCACCATTCGTGAATTAAGGATGCTTTAATGTGCATTTTGCCCTCTCAGCCCTCCATAAAGTAGCGATAGGTTTAAACTTCATAGTAAACAAAACTGCACGCCTAATGCCTTTAAGATTTTCCTTTCTCTTTTTTTTTTTTGCGTGACTTTACCTGGAATCAGACACGGTTTGCCTTTGGGGATGTTGTTGACCCCCTGCACAGCAAAGGTCCCGGTCTCGTCCATGAGAAGCACCGTGTTTCGGTCCAGCTGCACATCCAGGACAGTCCCCTGCATCCAGACCAGTGAAACCAGGAGAGACCGGCCCGGGCCCACACTGATCTGAACCCCGTCCCCCCCGCTGCTGCTGTGGGTGTGCCCTCCTCTGCCCGCCGCCCTCAGCAGCTGACCAGACAGCACCTTCACGGGCGGAGGACGCTTCTTATCCTCCGCTTTGGACATCTCCCACTACACAGCAGCTTTATGACCACTAGCCTGTGTCTTTATGATGCCCTCATTGAACACAACACCAGTTTTCTATCAAAATCTGACCTGAGTTCCCGCCATCAAATCGTAAACAGGAAGTAACACAGAACTTCCGGCTAAGACAATGACACTTCCGCTTCTAAACTTTCAGAATAAAATGTACTAAAATACCTTCAAACAGTGCGTAAAATAATCGACCAACAACCACCAGGCCTAGATCAAGACAGAGGGGGCAGTGGTGGAAGAAGTACAAAAACTCCTACTTAAGTAAAAGTATAAAAGTATCCACTGCAAGACTAAACCAGCTCTACACAAAAACTAGGTCAAAACCATAAACCAGGACTAAACCAGGTCTAAACAACGTCTGAACCAGGTCTAAACCAGAATATGGTCTTAATACTAAACCTGATCTAAACAAGTAAACCACTAACTCAGGTCAAACACAGGTCTAAACCAGGACTAAACTAGGTCTAAACCAGGACTAAACCAGATCTAAACAAGTAAACCACTAACTCAGGTCAAACACAGGTCTAAACCAGGACTAAACCTGATCTAAACAAGTAAACCACTAACTCAGGTCAAACACAGGTCTAAACCAGGACTAAACCAGGACTAAACCAGATCTAAACAAGTAAACCACTAATCTGGGAGTAAACTAGTTAATTGTAGAGGTCACCTTGAAAACCAAATACTTTCATCCCAATTTTAAAAAATGTAGTGGAGTAGAAAGTACAGATACAGGCTCTGAAATGTAGTGAAGTAAAAAGTATTCATAAAATGTACTCAAGTAACGTAAAAGTACCTAAAATGTGTACTTTTCAGTTTTTACTTTTTTACAAGTTTCCACCACTTGAGGGGCGACTGTGCCTCAGATGGTAGAGTGGGTCGAATCCCTGCTCCTGCAGGTGCAGTCATTGTCTTTGGGCAAGACACTTACCCCACTCTGCCTCCAGTGTCGGTGCACATTGGCCTGATTATGAATGAGTGTGAATGCGTGAGTGGTTCCTTGATGTTAAGTGCTTTGACTGCTTAATGTAGGTGAAAAAGCACTGTACAAGCTGAGACCATTTACCATCAAGTCTACACTAAATCAGATCTAGAATAGAATCTAGACCTAAATTTGATAACATTTATGTATAAACTGCATAAACTGGTTTAGTAGTGACTCTACTAAACCAGAAAAATCATCAACCTAATCCATTACTAAAGCATACAGTACATGAAATGATCTAAAACGTAATAACGACAATGACCCACTCCGTTTGTTTATTTCATTAAATAAGTTTTATTTCTTTAAGAATAAATGAAGAAAAGTGTTAGCAATTTCTGTACAATTGTTTCACTGTTTCCCTTGAATTTGATGAAAATCTTGAATAAACATTGAGGCTGAGAAATGTTCTGCTGCCACATAGTGCACTTTGACGCTAAAATAAAATGATTACTCCACGGGCATTTGTCCACTTCGAAGGTCGAAGGTCTTTAAGCCTCGCTGCTGTCTCCAGTTTCAGTTTTTATATCGTTTTTGTTTATTTCCCAGTTCATAATTGTCAAAATTGAGGCACATTAGAAATACTGCCATTTTCCAAGGACTGTGTCTTTGATTGCATCAACAAACTGTGCAGGCACCCAGTAGACCCAGTATTGAGAGGCTTCTGTTGGACCGAGCTGAAAAGCCTGTTGAAGAGGAAAACTGGTCATAGTAAAAAGAAAAACAATTTCACAAATCATTTAATTTAAGAATGGGCATCAAAGGCATCAAAAACTGGCTGGCATCTATATTGACAGCAGAGAAAGGAGTACACAATAAATGCTTTGTATTCATACTGAATTTTGCAAATGTCTTTAGAGATTTGCAAATTGGGATAATAATCTAATTTGGAAAGGCTACCTTAAAATAACAGAGAAAGTTTGTTCTGAAAATCAAATCACAAGTGCCTCTTCTTCCAAAAAAACTGCCTTAATTTAGTTACTTTCCACTTGTGGCTTGGAGCGACTGAATTTAAAGGCGTATAAAATGCATTATATAAAGTGAAATCATATTTCTTATTGAAGGTTTCCTATTCTCCGACAGAAACAGCCTTCAATTTCACAGTGCAGAACACAAGTGCTTTCAAAGGTTAAATAAAGAAGTCACTGACATTTGCCGCTCCACTGAAAACCAAACAACAATAACCGCAATCTCAACTCCACTTCAGTGACCTGCTTCCAAGGAGTAGAAATCTTTGCCTTAGTAATTTGGTAAAGCACAAGTGATCAAACAAAAGGTGATCAGTTCAGGAGAATGATTATACTATTTTATGGTATCTTAACAGCAAAAAAGGTATTCCTGTCATTATGAAGTAGTGAAGAGAGTAGTCTTAATATGAAAATGGTACTAAAAGCATTGGTAGTTAGTTAGGAAGTAAAAGCAATTAGCTCGTCAGGAGCTGTAGTAGCTGGTCGCAGTCATGGTGGTGAACATCCTCATCCTCAACCCAAGGGGAGACTAATGAGCGCGAGAAACTTCGCCCCCGTCGCCAGAATCTCGATAATTATCTCTATAATGTCCTCAAACTGCACCACCACAAGCCGCTGCCAGGTCAAACCAATTTAAATATCCTACAACCATGCCATATTCCAGTCTTTTCACACGTTTTAGCTGTTCTTTTTCTTCTCTAAGGCGCCCACTAGAAGTTTAGAATGAGGTGAATGTGAGGGGACGCGTTCAGGATGATTTAGGCGATGATTCAGCTGCTGTTTAATCAATTTGGGACTTGCTGTTGTTGGATTGGCGCAGTTGGAAATATCGAGTAGTTAGCATCGAGACACTGCTGCAGTCAATGTATAAAACTACAAATCTGTGTATATATGTAAGAGAAAACTATTTGTAGTTTCCGTGATGAGGATTCTGTGAGCATTTAGTGGTAAGTCCAACATTAGGAGCATGTGTCTTACTTTTGTGGCTCCGTCGCTGCCGTTTGTCACAACTATAATTTCATATGCCTTTATTTTAGACTCCAGCAGACTGTAGTTTGTTTACTTTCCCATATATTGTATTACTACTACTACTTTTGAATGACTTCTACGTCCGTGTGGAACCTCCAAAGCATTTCAGAGACCGGACAAGTTCGACATTAGCTCGAGTGAAGTAAATATACAGTTACCATCATGTGATAGTCCTCGTGGCCTTCGATGGGCTCAGACACTACATTTTTAATGGAGCCCATTGGGACTTTCTCCGTTCTCTCTGTAGGAATAAACACACACAAGATGAAGAAGCCGCTCAGTAGCAGAGGCACATTAAATAATTGAATTGAGAGTGATGAGCGTGACGGCGTCCCCCACCCTTCGTTCCAATCCACAACTGATCCTGCTCCAGTTTGAAAGTGAGTCTAACTTTTCCCCCGGATTTGTTGAACATCCCGGATAAAGGCACTGTAGGTAATCGTTCCTGGGAGGGGGACACAGAGCGCAGAGTCACTCAGAGCAAACACAAATAGTTTTAACCATTTAATTCATTACTTTGGAGAGAATGTTTCTTGCAGGACAGATCTTGATACAGTATTTTAGCAATTCACAAGAAGTCTAAGCGATGGCCAATTTTCAGGAACCCCAACAAAACACCTTTTCAACAAGTTCTGATCAAAGATGAACCAAAGATGAATGAATAAAGCATGATTTTAATATCTATGTGGAATTTGATCATGTATTGAAAGATATTTTAGTATACTTTTGTCATTTCAGTGATATACATGAACAAGGAGTGGGTTGTTGATTGCAATTTAATGATATTACAATTTTATTATCCCCAGATCTTATATTAGGCTAAAATTAATTATGTGTTACTTACCTTGGTTCCTTTAAGAGATGGCATTATGTCTTCTGGTTTACCTTTGTCCAAGACTTTTCTGTGTTGCTGAAATATCAAGAGAACACCCAAAATAATTTATCGATTGACCCACCGCGCGGGCAACATGCAACTTACCTTTTGTCTACATAGAGGTTCCTTCTTGTTTTCCTCCGCTTTGACTTCCTGCTGAACTACCTCTTTGGGCGTGTTCACAGCTAAAACATCATTCATCGTAGATCCTACAACCATTATTTTTGCACCATTTGTGACCTTGATTTCTCGGAGCGTCTTGTCTTCAGGAAGCAATCCTTTGTACATGACTTTCTGCATTGACGGTGGAAGACCTGCAGGCATCAACCAAATCAGTGGCTTTGGCAATACAAGTGCTGAATTTGGCATAAATGATGCCAGTCAAAATCTATTAAATTCAAGGGTGAGGTCAAACACATACACACTTTGTTATAGAATGATGAAATCTGGAACAAAATATCATAAGAAGAGGATGATGATTATTACATCGCTTGTTTGGGTTTGTTGTTTTTATGTTTGTTTGTAACATTTTGTAGACAAAAAAACTAAAACCATGAAAGACTTTGGTCATACTGAATGCATCTTTGGTGGTTAACAGGCTTTCCTGAAAAAGCAGGACCTTCATCACACCAATTTTGGCATTTCTATCACCAAGTGAATAACTTTTTTGATACACCATTAAAGCATTTGTAGTTGTATTAGTAATAGTGGTATAATTTGCGTCTTTTATGTTCTTACCGGTGAGTGAATGGATTTTCTCCTTTAGTTTGGCGCCGGTGCTGTCAATGCCGATTTTCAGATCATACTTATTCTTGTTCCAAATAATCTTCAAGTCAACCATCTCCTGCTGCTCGTCTGTGTCGTCCCCGTTGCTAATACAAGAGTCCTGAGTTGTAGCATCTCCCAAATCCGTTTGAGACGCATTTTCTGAGTCGCACTGAAGTGGTTCACCATCGCTTGGCCTCGTCTCAGATTCCATTATGACTTCTGCACTTCCTGGAAGACAATAGAAAGCAGACATTTGGGCAACTGGAGGCAGATGATGTACAGTACGCAAGTATGTTTCCCCATAGGATTCAAGAACAGCCTTTGGTATGAAATATGAAATGCAGTACCCGTCAACGTCTCGGAAGGTTTAGACAAACGTGTCTTTGTTGTGAGCGGCTCACGTCTCCTAAGACCTGACTTGTAACTTTACTGGGAGTGGGGACATATCCAGCTCGTCTCCATGGAGATGTTGACTAAAATCAGCTAAATATGAGATTTGAAAGGTAAGCTCCTCATCCAAAATCATTCATTAATGACCCACTGAAAAAATAGCATTTCCTGTGTCTACCTGGTCATTAGGAGCAGGTTTTGCATTTCTGGCTACAGTATAATCCAAAATGTTGCACAGTGTACCTTTAAACTATTAACTTAAATGTCTAACATCTATATATTAAATTGGTAAAATGTTTTTGGAAGAATTCTGGGTCAAACTAATATTTATTTTGTCCTAATACTAACAAGGTGACATAATTAAAATTGTAATAAGATGCTGTAATAAATACATAAAGGAATGTACAGGTAATGTTAGGTCACAAACATAAATGTATGTATTGTATTACATATTGGTATATCAGTTTCTCTTTCCACGACCATATTTTGATCTAGATCGTCCCTTGTTCGGGTGCCCAATAACAATACGCCCTTTACAAAGCATAAATAGTTTCATTTTAATTGCCTGACAGGCTATAAAACTGGGAGCGTGGGATTTTATTACGATTTTGCCCCTTTCTGCTGAGTAATTTGCAATAACCACGACCATTCGAGAAAATGAAACTGATGCTAAGCGGTACGTCTTATTTTCAACAGTGTCGATATTCTAGATGTGTCTGTTAGCACTCGTAAGCTAACAGCAACATTTGCACATAAAACATATAAAATGCGATTCGTGCGATTAGACTACGCCCGGTGAATGAAATGCTAAATATACAAATATGTCCCGTCCACAAGTCAATTCACCGAAGTCTGATGCGTTACACGTAAGAATAATAGAAAAATGCAGCTGTATTTCTCAGTACCCACCATCCTGGGTCGCCATGATGATTGTGTACAATCTGTTGTAGGTTGTGCCAGAGAGATGCAACACGGCAGGATGACTACTGACATGTAGGAGCAAAAACGTAACTTAACCAGTTACCGGAATTAGTTTTTCTCGGAACTCAACCCTCGGAAATAATTTTACACTCTTTGTTGTTAACTGATACGACGTCTACGTAACAGTTGGAACTATTAAATTATTTTCGCACAGAACTGGAGTAAAACAAAAGAAAGAAACCAAACTAGTTATTCTTATAGTATTACACAAGCTTTTGTTATTTGAGACTATTTTGACTAATCAACAGTCAAATAATGGCGCACTGCTGAATTTAGGAATGTTTAAGAATCAGCGGTAATGTACAAAAAAAGCAAAAAAATAACCTCTTCCGGATAATGAGCAAACCCGGAAGTAGAATTGTTTTTACGCTCTTGCTCCTACAACATCTTTGTTGTGGAAGCTGAGATCAGCAGTCTACAAAGAGGTGGCACTTTCTCAATAAAACCTTCTGGGAATTCCAGACTTTTATACTGTTTTTAAGTTGTTGCACGCACGTTTATGTAATGCAAACAAACATGTAGACATTGTTATATATATCTGTTTAAAAAATATATATTATTATTATTATTATTATTTATTTTTTAATAGAAAATACCAGTTGGCTAAATTGTTTAGTTTATGTAATGCTATTTTCTGGCCATATTATTTAAATAACTAGGGTAAATTTGCTTGCCCTCGTAAGTACCGTAATGGACAACCCACATTTTCATAATGGAGCCTTCTTGAATTAATAAAATAAAATCACACTAAACACACAATTACGTGGTGATCAATTGCCGAGAGATTATTATTATGATTACAGCTTTGGGGCAAGCTCTATAACTGCAATTGATGGGCGTCTCATCTCTAATACTATGGGAAAATTATATGCTCTTGGTCACCTCTGGAAGGCAGCAAATCCAAGTGAGTGACCCACTATTGCCAGAGAGGAGCGAGAAGAAGGACGAGACGTCATGAGTAAACTAGTGAAAGATACTAACTAAAGGAAGAGGGAAATTGCTTTTAATCAAAGTCACAAGTCGTCATGCGTATTTGGCATGACAGGGAAAGAGCCCCCGGAACAGAGGCGCACTGTTGGTGCCTGCTGCAGCTCTTCTCTGCCCTTTATCCCTGCTATTTGCGCATTAAGCCGTAACTAAACAGCTCTAGACTCAACTTTTGTAGGAAGATTTAGTGACATGCTTGCCTGTGCCTCTTCACCGCAGGGAAGTCAATGAAGTGCGTTTTTTTGGTAATCCTCCTCAGATTCATTAAAATGCGCTTCTAGGACGACATAAAACAAGACCATGGCGGACAGAAGGACTTTTAATGTTGCCATTTTAGGTGTGGGCTTTTTGTTTATTTTCACAGCCTTCACGACTTGTGGGAACGTGGAAGTAAGTAACAACACACTTCTTTCCAAGTTGCACCGCGTTTGCTGTAACTTTGTGCTGGGGCAGCCTTGGGGGGGGCCAGGTCGCAACGCATGTATCTCGTGTTTTTCATTTCGATTCGTGCTCAGTGGGTCCTTCCTTTGACGGATGTATGAATGAAACTCAGGCATACGCTAACCTTCTCTAACCTAATCTTTGTCTCTCTCACTTTTTCAGCAAACGGTGGTGAAGAGTCTGGGAAATGAAACTTTCTCTGGGAGTGGATACTACAGGTAAGCCTAAACATTACAGCCAAACATTCCTGCTGAGGCTAAATAGGCCAATTTCTATGTCATGTCCAGAATAAAATGTTGCCACTGACTTTAGTGTATGCTCTTATTCTCCAGCCTTGGTATTATTTATGGGATATTCTCCTTCTCAAATCTACTTGCCCCAACTGCTGTGGCTGTTATTGGTCCAAAACTTAGTATGTTTGCCAGTGGCCTCCTTTACAGGTTAGTGAAGTCCATTTGCCTTGTAACAGCACTTTAATGAAATAATCTAATTGTTCTTTCTTTGTTCACAGTGGTTATATCGCTGCATTCATCCTGCCCTTCACGTGGTCCTTTTACTTGACCTCAGTGCTGATTGGCATCGGAGCGGCCAGTAAGTTTGTCTCCAGACACTAGACAGACAGTACTTAATCTTTGTGATTGTTTCAGGAAAAAAAAAGGTACAATTGAGGAGATCATTTGCAAAAGCAGATATCTCCGTTTTGAATTCTTTGCCAACTTGTTTTAGATTTGTATCACCGTACTCTACAGGTGACACCAGTAAAATTAAAAGTTGAATAACAAAGTCACTTCATATTTGTGATTCACTAAAATACACCTGTCATCGGAAACACAGCTCCACACACAGAAAATTACAAGTGTACATACATTAACTCTTCAATTAATTTAATCCATTTAATTACAGCAACGTTGGAGTAAGCAATAACAATTGTACTTTCCAAAATAGTACAGTGCAGTTTTATCTCATTTCATATAAAAAATTGTGTTAGTACACAGTTGTGCTCATAAGTTAATATGAATGATGACACAAAAAACCTTTATTTCACTCTAGTGGTTGCGTGAAGCCATTTATTGTCAAAAAATAGTTTGTTTAGTCGTTTGTTTACGCTTTTCAATGAGAAACTAATCAAATGTCCCTGATCAATAGTTTACATGTTGTGCATCTTGAATTTCAGAGTCCTGTATTTCAGCTGAAGTGAGTTGTTCTTTGCTCTTGAGAAAATTTCCTGGCAGTTGTTGAAGGTCATGTAAATGTTAGATCAGGGACATTTGAGTAGTTTCTGTTTCATTATGATTTCAAAAGAGTAAACTCAGCTCTTTGGCAATAAATGGCTTTGCACAACCACTAACCATAAGTGGGAAAAAACATGTTTGTGTAATCATTCATAGCCTATGAAAAATGGCCAAAAGATTAAAAGGGCATGTAAACTTATGAGCACAACTGTATGTTCCCGAATGGCATACAACATTGCAAATAGGCCCAGCTATATCTCTTTAATTGCATGTATAGCTGTTCTTTGATTCCTTTCACGTGTATAAAATAAATAAAAATCCCATCTGCTCTTTGAACACTGGCTCATGAAAAACCTTTGCGCTCTGCGTATAAATAAATACCTAGGCTTACGCTGTCCATATTTACTGCATTGAACACACTCATTTCTATGTTAAACATCAAATGGGCTGTAATCATGCGTACAAGGATTATCTCTTCTGTGGTTATATGATGGGCATATTCAGCATTTCTCAAATTAGACCTTAAATGGGTTAGAGGCTGCAACTGTAGAAAAAACCCGCTGCACCTTGCTCCTGTAGAAAACCCCGACAAAGCCTCCCTCCTGCTGTGCGCTCTCCAGAAAAAAATCATTGTATGTGATGAATTCTGATCATGCCCCAGAGCCCCAGGTGTCTCTGGTTTAGAGATGCATTATTTACCAACACGGGAAGATAATTTTTCACTTCACGTGGGCAATTAAGGATGAGCGGGGCTGTTTTTTTCCCCCCCTGAGTGACCTGTTCTCCCTGCAGTGCTGTGGACGGCTCAAGGACAGTTCCTGGTGGAGAACTCGGAGGCCTCCACCATCAACAGAAACACAGGGATGTTCTGGGCTCTGCTGCAGTGCAGGTATCGACCACATGCACTTCATTATTGATAATGCGAGACGGGAGAGACAGACTGTGGAGTGCAACTAACAAAGCGAAAGTATAAAGAAGGATAAAGATTGATATTTTTAAGACATTTTACATTTATTAGTGACACCTTGGTAGGGCTGCACAATTTTGACAAAAAAACCTAATTGAGATTTTTTGGACAGAAATTTGCGATTGGGATTCGATTTGCGATTTTAATATTTTTTATGTGTAGCAGTGTAGAGTTTTGGAACTGACATCACAGTGCAATGCATTATGGGAATTTTGCCACCATTTTTTCAGGATCACAAAACAATGAAAACACAGCCCATTTTCAATATTATTCCCTCGTAGATGGTGCGTTCTAACATGGCAGTCCACTACACAACAGGCCCCAACTATCCTAAAGTCATTTGTCCATCTGGCTTCCCTTAGTTCTACAGTTAGCAGTTTTTTGTTTGGACCGGTAAGATGGCGCCTCAACACAATCTGCTGGCCACGCCCCCTTACGTGACATCACATTCCAAAGCTCTATAGTCTAAGCATGGGATGATATGGAAATTTTGTCTCACAATTTCCTTGTACAAAATTTTTGCGCTTCACAATATAATCACAGTAATGATCTGTCGTAGTTGAACTGGCTTCTTGTTGAACTGTCTTCTTCAGTGATGATGCCAAAAAAAATACTGCAAAATAATACTGCAATCAACTAATTGTGCCTTCTTTTCATTGCGGTTACCAATATTATTGTTATATACTTCTAAAACTGCTTTCATACATTGCAGTGGTACTAATTTATTATATATATGAAACGCTGGAGATGCAAGACAGAAAAAATCCTCAGCGCTTGGGGTTAAGTTATTGCAGTATTTAAGTCCACAGGGGGCTTTTAAATTACAAAAGATAAAGTTAGCAGTTTGTCAAATTCTGCCAAAACAAGTCTTGAAACATACACAATCAGGACCACAACAAGTCTCGAGTCGTGGCTTACTTTGTATATATATTTTTTGTTATAGGCAGTGTTAGCAGAATATACAGTATGTAAATCTCAGTCAGATGAAAGACATTAGCGATTTTGCAATAGTCTTCTTGTGACATGGACATTACGTAAATCAATATTTGCAATTACAATAATTTGGTAATTTTCCATGTCATCTCCTCTCCAGACCGGAGTGAAGACGTTTCAATGAAGTTAAAACCAGTAACTGCTTTAAGGGAGTAATGCTTTGTAGTTTTGGTAATGTGAGAGCTGAAGTGGCCTGTCCAGTGAGCTGCCTCGTAGCATCCGTGCAGAGGGGAAAGCGTGGGCAGAGTGCATATGCAGGGAGACAGAATACAATTCAAATGTTTTAGAGACATTTTTTAACAACCTAAAACAGGGGTGCCCAAATTGCGGCCCGGGGCCAAATGCAGCCCCAGACTAATTTTGCTTGGCCCACAGGCTTCTTGGTGAGTTGGTACACATCACCACAGATGGTATTTCATACTGCTAGCTTAGAAATTCAAGACAATTATATCCTCAATATCTCACATTTTAGTGTGAGACAGAGCTGCCTTAAGCTTCCGAGCCTAAATGAAAGTTTGGTTCCATGGTCAACATCTCTGGTCCATGCACCTTGTTGAATGTCTCACTGACCAGTGTCTCGGGCCTCAATGCCAACTTAAATATACGGCCCCTGATTTAAAAAGTTTGGACACCCCTGACCAAAAAGCTCAAAAGGTCGAGCATGGTAGGCATGATACAAGCTCTTTACATTAAGAGGGGAAAAACAAACATTTCATTCTCAGATAATCTTAACATTATTAGCTTTTTATTAGAATATCTATATTGATTTTATGCGAATCAATCCCTGGCATTAATTTACCCGGGGGCAGAACGAGAATAAAGAGTGCATTGTTGTCTGGCCTCTCACTCATCGTCACAAAACCAGAAAAAGTAGTCCATTAATGACAGCTATGTGTCTGAAATGATGCCTTCATACAGCGTTTAATAAGAGCAGACAGACACACATCATTAATTCAGGAGATATTTAACAAAAGCTACATTTATTATACAATTTAAGGTAGAAGGGTAGGAATGGGATCACAGGATTGAATGTACAGTTTGGTAGTATCGAGGAAACCCACAGTAACAGTGAGGATATCCTGTGAAACAAAGCTCTTTCTATTGTGAAAAGAAAAAGCGCTGACACCATCCTGTTTCAGTGGTTAATTCAAAGAAAAACGCTACTTCAGCCATATTCATTTATTTATTTCAACTGTGACATTCATTGTTTATGACTTATGGTTAATGAGAACATCTAATCTGAAAAGCCATATCAGAATATAAGGCGTAGTAATAATAATAACAATTGGCACACTGCAGGAAATAATTTATTCCCTTTTGCACATTGCAAGCATTATGCATTATTCAACCAAACTGCAGTTCGAATTTACTTGAAGCTACAAAATAAACCATTTGGAAGAGCTCCTAATAGTGATGTGACGTTCATGACCGAATCGGCTCTTTTGAACGGCTCTTTGAGGTGGATCTCTATTGTGAAAAGCCCTGATTTAGACGCTGTTTAATCCTAGTTTATCACTAGTTTTAGACCCAAAGCTGGACCTGGTCTAGTCCTGATGTTTCGTCCAGTTTTAGCCCTTGGTTCAGTCCTAGTTTAGCAAGGTTTAAGACTTGGTTTAGACCAGTTTTAGCCGAGTTTTAGTCTTGGTTTAGACCTGGTTCAGTCCAATATGTGAAGAGTTCATTTGCAAAAACAGATAAGTGCCATTGACAAAAATCAACTCATGCTTGTAATTTTCTCTTTGTCTAGGTGTGTTTTTAATGTCCAGATCTATTTTATTGAATCAGAAATATGAAGACAGTTGTTATGGATCAAACTGATTCAACTTTACTTTTACCGGTGTCCCCTATAGAGCGCAGTAGTCAATGTCTAAAACTATCTTGCTAAAAATTCAAAACGGAGATATCTGTTTTTGCAAGTGAACTCTTCATGTAATTAGTTGAAGTGCGTGGTCATGTGACCCTCCTCTTCATGGCAGTAGCACATCCCTGCTGTAAATGTACCCACACACACACGTTACGTCATATTTACTAACCAAATATGGAGCGGCTCAAATGTTGACAGCCCGCTGCATAATCGATCCATTCACTTGCGTTTTAATTTCTTAACGTCTGACTGAATAATTTGACATGTGCTAAAAGTGACCTTTTCGGAGGAACATCGAGACAGATCTAGCAGTGTTCATTTCGTCGACTAAAATATTTCGTCATAATTTTAGTCACAGTAATATTTTTGCTGACTAAAATTAGACTAAAACTAAGATTTTTTTGACTAAATCTTGACTAAAATTAAATTCCATTTTCGTCAAAAGATTAAGACTAAAATTTAATTAAAATTTGCTGCTAAAATGAACCCTGCGGCCCAGGCCTGATGTCACTTGTTGCTCCACAGTGAGACACTTGTCAGAAGACGCAGCGTAACAAGCGATATCCACATCACCTGCACCATCTTTTTTTCAAAGTTTTCTATGTTT
>OMNZ01108444.1:0-10397 GCA_900303255.1 Lesueurigobius sanzi
TGCGTGCGTTGATCCTGCTCAGAGATCTTCTCACACTCTCTGGAGATAGCTTCAGCACCTGGTCTTCTGGAGGGGGTGTTGACTTTTGTGCCGGGGTTCTGTTGAGTGCCTCGAAGCGAGCAAAGAATTCATTCAGCGCGTTCAATAGAGCAGTGTCTCTGACACAGGTTTGTGGGGGAGCCCTGTAGTCTGTGATGGACTTTATCCCCTCCCACAGACTCCGAGTGTCTCTGCTGTCTCTGAAGTGATCCGTTATCTTTTTGGAGTACTGCTTCTTGGCTTTTTTGATGACAAGTTGGCCCAAGCTGTCTGCAGTTGCTCCTTATCACCAGATTTGAAGGCAGCATCCCAGACTCTCAAGAGCCTGAGGACTTCACTCGTAATCCAAGGTTTCTGGTTGGACCTGATAATGATGGTCTTAGAGACTGTAACATCCTCAGTGCACTTGGTGATGTAGGCAGTGACAGACTCTGTATACTCCTGGAGATCAGTGATGTTATGAGTGGTAGCCTGCTTGAACATATCCCAATCCGTTGTGTGGAAGCAGTCCTTGAAAGCCCTTAAAAGAGTCTTTACTCCACATTTGAATCTGCTTCCGAATTGGTACTTTAACCAGTGGCCTGTATGCTGGCAGTAACAGAACAGTTATGTGGTCCGAGGCACTGAGATGGAGGAGGAGGAGAGCTCCTTTTTTGGTGGTGTAAACCAGATTCAGGATGTTGTTGTTGTTGTTGTTGTTGATCATTTGTGTTGAGTCAAAAACACAAAAACATTCT
This sequence comes from Lesueurigobius sanzi, assembly GCA_900303255.1. NCBI lineage: Eukaryota > Metazoa > Chordata > Actinopteri > Gobiiformes > Gobiidae > Lesueurigobius > Lesueurigobius sanzi. Next base: position 777 of record OMNZ01108444.1, read on the forward strand.
CACACGTAACAATTCATCTTAATTACCTAGGTTAAAAATGATTACTTTAACATTTTACCCTGACAATAGCGAGGGTAATGTGGAGAGTTTGTGCTGAGAGCAGTGTGTTTGTTGAACTCTTAAAAGTGTATCACAAATGTTGGGGTGAAGGTGTCGAAAGGTTTGAGCACCCAAATGAACCTAGGAGCTATGTTATCTTGGGGATTATGCTCCTGGGTCTCCTATGGCAAACAGGTCCTAGGTGACGGGTCAGACCAAGAGCAGTTCAGAAGCCCCTTCTGATGAGAGACCATCAAGGCTGGTTACATCGCTCATGAGGTGAAGGAGCGTCGTGAGGCTGTCCTCCCATGGACCCACCACCTGCAGGAGGAGCCATAAGGGACTGGTGCAGTGTGATCCGTGCAGCTTGGACTGCTGCTTCCGCAACCCGGCAACAATAAGCAGAAGAAGATGGATGGATGGATGTTACATTCTAGTGACATTGCATTGGATGGCAGCTGAAAATGATATGATGGCAACTGTCAAAATGCTGATTTCTAGTCTTAGTTTATAGCTAATTGCTCTGTAATTAATCTGCAATCTAATTATTTTCTCATATAGGTGTCCAGAAGTGGTGACGATATTAAAAATATGAGCATGATTTTGGCTAGTAGAAAGGACTTTCAGACACAAGGCAGATGGCAGGTTTGTGAATCCAATAACTGTCAAATAAAAACTAATGATCAGGAAAACATTTGGACAGTTTCTTTTTGAAAAACATGTTTCTCTCCCATAGAGTTGTATTGGCATTTGCCCTCCAACTGAAATACAATTCTATAACAGCACAGCCTATTCTAGACTTTGAAGTTCTGAAGTTAACATAATGGGGAGGGATGTATAAATGCACAGTTATCTTATTGTATTTCTTGTAGTAAATATAACTGCTTTTTGTGCTCAAACAAATTAAACATGCTATTTAAAAGAATTAACCACATGTGTAAGCATATGCAGTGATAGCAACTACAGCTTATCGGCATATTTATGATTTTTCCATAAATGCCTTCTATTCTGTACGCCTCAGTCTCCTCTCAAATACAAACCAAGTAGGCCTACTATTCACTACCATGCCATGAGCTTCCTGTGAAGAAAGCCCAGAGGATGTGTGCAGCTGTCATGAAGCTCTCTTTGGGAGGTTAGAGCTGGTGTGAATATTGCATTAACTTCCTTTATCCCCCAAAGAAGACACTGTGCTTCTCAGATAGACTAGCCTCCTCCAGATGGTTGAAAATGATAGCAGCTAAAGTGCACAATAAACTCCCGGGCTGTTATTATTAGGTGACAAAATCACCATGTCTCTGTGTCAGGTTTCCTAACTGTGTCTCAAGTTGTTGCGCATTAAAATAATAAAACAATAATATACATTTATTTTAGAAAAGGTTTTGGGGAAAACAAATCAGTTTTGCAATTGCAACTTAATCTGATTTCATGATAATCAGATTGAATTCAGATTGACTGGCTGTAGTAGCATTAACTTCTGTTCAGAAAGCAAATAGTTAAAAACACAGAGGAGCCTTTGGGAAGTGATGTTCACCTTCCTGTTTTGCCATAATAGTTCTGAGAGCTTCACAGGGGTGAAAGCAGTCTGGATTTGCACAGCAGTCTTAAAAATTTATATAAATACTAATTACACCATTGTTAACAATTGGTTCACAGATTCAAAGCAATACGCAATGTTTTTCTTTTTACCTGCATTAAAGTGAAAGAGATCAAGTTAATTGTGAAATGGCTTGGATGTAATGCTGTTTTATGCAATATTATAGGTTATAATATGGTCACTTCTGTATATAAAATCCTCAACCCACCAGTTGACTGAGTTGAGTGGGAACTGTAAATAAGCCCAGGGTTCCTTCTTAAGTCACTAATTAGGGTTTTAAAGGTCTGGGGTGATTTTAGGACCCACCCTGGAAATATTTTATAAATGGACACAGATTTGATAAAACAAAGCAGGGTGCGGAAATGAGTCACTTGTTAAAAGGGCGCTTCACTGGCCCCTGGGACCCTCCCATAATAACCTGTATTATCCCTAAAATAAACACTTTCAATGGCACAGTGCAATCAAAACACTGTGTAACCATGTTAACTACTTCCTGTTTTGGGCAAGAGTTTCACATTCTTTAGCTTTTGGTTCACTTCAGATTTGCTATTTTAGATAGACCTTCTGGTAGAGAAACAGAAATGGCAGAAAATGGAAAACAATAGCTTAATTCAACAGAAATGTACAAGGTGAAATCAAACTAGGCCTGGATTGTAATATGTAGGATGTATTTGTGGCCTGTGATTACATAAATTCATTTGATAGCAATATAAAGTACAATATTGCACCACTGACATCATGGTAAGTTTTGTGTTGAGTTGTAGCTTGTTAGGCTCAATACTGCCATCTACTGAATGCAATGTAGAACAACCAGACAATTGTACTTTATTTACACCCTGTAAAAGTATTCCTTTGGCCTACATGCTAATACAGGTACCACAACCTCACAAGCTACCTCTAAAGCAAAAATTAGGATGTTTAATAATAAGCATAATAGAAAAATAAGCATAATAGCCGGATAAGCATGACAGGTTTAAACTTCTACCCCTATAAATAGATAAATTGAATAAAAACAAGCATTTCTACATTAAGAACAGTATGCTTTTTTGTTTTTACTTCATACATGATGGTAGGCTACACAAGGAAAGAGAAACAGGCATTTCATTGCACTGAACTTTCAGTTTTGTTTTTATGGTATGAAAAGTAGATTTCTCACCACCAACAATAGGAGTATAAGGGTTTATGTATGTCATGAACATGATTAAAGCACAATCAGATAGCAAACCTAAATTAAAAGTAAATATAAACTTTAATGAAAGTTTGACCAACATTAGCTCCTCTTAAACTTGAACTTCATACTAGTGTCTATTGTGTCAGTTGTTATTGACATGCTGTATGGTACCACAGCTGTGCCCAGGCTCAGGACAGAGCCAGAGCTCAATGGGACAGCTGTCACAAAATACTGTATAAGGCAGAAGAGTGGACCGTGGAGTGGACAGAGGATGGTCTAATCAAAGCTAATGATTGTGCAGATTTTGTGCCAAGAAGCTACTCTTAAATATGCCTGACTACAAGTGTTAATGCATAAGGCATACAATATATATTAATTAATCATTATAGGCTGCATTCAATATTTTATAAAATTTACACACACATTAGTATGTATTTTCAAGCATACATTATGTTTTTAAAATGGTATTATTGTAAATATATACTCAGGCATATCTTTGGGAGCTAAAAACGGACCTTCGCCTTTTATAAAGAGTTTCTCCGTCTTTCGAACCGTCTCAGTTGTCGGTGAGGCCGGCGGGGCGGATCCCACATTAGTCCAAGACATAATTAAGCAACACAACAATAACAACAACTTGGCTGTTTCCTACATATCGCCACTAAGCTCCCCTGTGGATATTAAACATTAAGGTGCGTAAATCCGTGGTCGTTCTCCCGGGCATCTCAGCGCCCAGCCGGCTAGTGCTAGCACGCGTTTCTGTGCCACACTTGCTAACAGCGCGGTCGGTGCTAGCTCCTTCTGAGGCCAGGGCCATTTTATCAAACCTCGAACATAAAGCTTGCAATATGTCCTTGCCACTCAGTCTACGCAGATATACGATTAGCTAACCTACAGATATCGACTTTGCAGGTGCTATTAATTGTCTTTAGAAGTTGATCAGATTAATGATACGAGAGGCTTTCGAGATTTCCAAACATCACAGCTGGACATAAAGTTAGCTGAAAGCAGTGTCGAAATGGATTATGTACTAAAACAACGCTCAGATTGGAATACTAGTTTATTCGCAGCAGTCTTTGGTCTGTTGTCTGTATAGTGTATTCATTCAATGCATACTATGCGGCAAATTGTCAATGCAATTTCAATTTGGCTTTGGCTTACTCTTTGCGTTTGAATTATGTCAAGTCTCAATTTATCACGTCATTGTTGGGTTACTCATGAAAAACTTTGTCAAATCCTCGTATGCAATGGGAAGTGTTGTGCTTAATCATAAAGACAGGATCCTTGAGATGAATGTAGCTGGGTTTTTGTCTCTTGATGTGGCTAATGTGACTTTGTGTTTTAGATGCCCTCTGCAATGAATGCGAGCAGGTCAGTGCAGAATGCCAGCCCAGAGGTGGGATCCGCTCCAGGGTCGATGGGCTCTGCATCTGGACAGTCTGAGGTTTTAAAACAAGTGTTGGGTGTCATCGATAAGAAAGTCCGCAACATGGAGAAGAAAAAAGTACAATTTAATAACTTTTTACGTACTATTACAATGACATATTGCCACTCATGACTAAACATTATTCTCTTTTTGTTATTTTATTGCCACAGAGCAAACTGGACGACTATGAAGGAAGGAAGAACAGCGGGGAGACTCTGAATCAGGACCAGTTGGTGAGTTGTTCTCTGGTTGAGCCTTTACTGATCTTTTCCTGTTTCAATATTAAACACAAAAAACACCTTTCTTTGTGCTCAATTGTGAAGTGTTCTAGAGATTAAAAAAATATGTTTTGGACTCTTTTTAACATTCTTTTAGTAAGACAGGAGGGTTGTTTACCTGCTTGACTAGTTTCGGCTAACTTCCTGTAGCCTTCATCAGAAACAAGTGATGGTGAAGTGACATGTCCGAGGCTGCTTACATGGATTTGACAGACTTCTCCAGGACCCTGGCATTGTCATCCGTCATTGATATATGGTAATGTGACTCACATTACCATATATCAGAACAGAACACATACATGCAGAGGGCCATGAGGAAACGCAACATAAACACGCCAGTTAAACCACACACCAAACTCAGACCTAAGGTGATGTCATTTCCAAAATACCATGCCTATCATCATGCAATAACACATGTGTGGGGAAGACAGGGAGACCATTCTACATACGAAAGAAGGAGCACTTGAAGAAGTGTGAAATGGAGACAACAGACGAGCACTACAGGAAAACGTTTGTGTAGGTTCTCAGTCGTACAGGAGTTGTCCATCGTAGGCAAAAATTATTCAGTCTTCATCTGTACTCTGTAGTTGAAGTGTAGGATGTTTCGATCTTACTCCAAAGATCGTCATCAGCTACTGAAGGTCTGGAGCACACTACAGGAAAACCTCAAATCGGCCATATCCGATCACTGCAAGAGGGACAACCACATTATGGACTAGGACAATGCCAGGGTCATCCGTGACAAAAGTAACAAGTACCACCGCTGGATCAGAGAAGCCATCGAGGTCAGGCAATGTGCACCAACATCAATGAACCGGGACGACGGAGCGTACACCCTTTCTCACACCTGGGACGCGGTTCTGGAGAAGGCGTCAGTCAGTAGGGGGCGCAAGCTTCCCGTGCTGACTGACAAATCCATGTAAGCAGCCTCGGACACGTCACTTCACCAACACGTGACGCTTTTGATGAAGGTTACAGGAAGTTAGCCGAAACTAGTCGAGCAGGTAAACAAATCTCCTGTCTTACTAAAAAAACATTAAAGACAGTTAAACAAAGAAGACTGTATGAACTTTTAAAAAACGGTTTTCTGGATTCTGTTGATTGAGTTGAGGATGTTTTTGTTTCCATCTTCAGAGGCTTCAAAAGCAAAACATCAAATCAACCCAATCCATTTCAAAATCATAATTGCATTAATTCCACTTGAACATGAGAACACTTAAAGCATGTTGCATATAGATGTAGTTGTGTGACAATAAGCAAGAAGACTGTGTTTTTCTAACTATTTGCATATATACGTTTTGTTATAGGAGGCACTCTCGAAATACCAAGAAATCCTAAATAACCTGGAATTTGCCAGAGAATTGCACAAAACTTTTATTCAACTGGGACAAGATGTAAGGCTTGCTCTTTACCATTACAATACTTGACCCACTTGTGCATACGTGCACCATAGCCTACTTGTATATGTACTGATAATTTGGGCCTCCCAGATTCAGAAGGCGGTGAAGAAGACTGCTCGACGGGAGCAATTGCAGCGCGAGGAGTCCGAGCAGAGGCGACTGAAGACTGTTTTGGAGTTGCAGTTTCTTTTGGATCGGCTCGGAGACGACACGGTGCGGCAGGACCTTAAACAGGGGCTGGGAGGATCTCCACTGCTCACAGATGCAGACCTCACAGCACTGGACGAGTTTTACAAGTTGGTGGGGCCAGACCGAGACCAAAATGTCAGGTCGGTATGCATGCTTTAGTTTTCAATTCAAGATTCAAAACATTATTTGTGTTGAGAAGAAATTGTTATAGGTCTTGCCTTTGTTCTTCTTGTTCTGTTCAGGTTGGTTGACCAGTATGAGGGAGCATCTGTGCACCTCTGGGACCTTCTGGAAGGACGGGACAAAGCTGTAGTTGGAACAACATGTAAGAAATATCCATCTTCTTCCTCTAATGCTCATATTCACAATCTCTTTCGGGCGATCTCTAGTTGACCAAAATGTATTTGTTTGGGTGTATACAGCCTGTAGTGAGCCAGATTATTGCAAAAAGATAAATTTACATCTGTATGTGTTCTAAAGACGAATACTTTAAATTCACTAAACTAATATAAAATATTTATAATAAAAGTGCTTTGATTTACCATTTCACAATTGCTGGTTGTATTTAGCAAATATCCCACTTGAATGCATGAATTAATGGCCTCTTCAGTCTCTGCTGATGGTGAAAACATTTGGCAGCACATTTCACCAGATGGTGACTGCACCAGTCATCTGTCAACTCTTTGTCTTGTTTTAATTATTAGATATTAATACAGTATTTATTATCAAAAGAGATTACGTGGCAAAGGGTGTTAAAATGCTTGTATTATTGATGCATCTTTGGCATGGTTGTGATCTATAGCCAAAGCTCTGTTTAGTGCACGGTGAGCTGTTTTGTGTCCTGGGACTCTTCCTGCTGCATTCACTCCCATGGCTGAAGGCTTGTCCTGAGTCAGCACGGGGCAGGGTGCCAGTGTCGCCTGTGGCTCCACTGGTCAGGGCTTTTGAGCATGCTCGGGTACTGGGGGTGACCCAGTTCACTGTAGCGACAGAGAAAGGCCTTTTCATTTTGGTAACTTGAGGTCACATTTATTCAGCAGCAGGCGCTTGTTCTCCTGAGGCACACAAGAGTGAAGGAAATCACATCAACCTGATCATCCTGAAATGTCCAGAAATGGAAATGCCTTTGCAGCTGGTTATTACAGTCTGTCTGTTCCTGGGACCATGTGTTTAACGTAGCTACATGAAATATATTTGGGTTGTAAACAAACATTGACTCTCAAAGATGGACCTTTTTTTTTTTAACAAACCTTTGAGACCACTGTAAGAAATCTGATCATTTCTATCCAGACAGGGCACTGAAAGAGACGTTGGACCAGGTTCTGCTAAGTGGGTACTTTGACAGAATTCCTTCTCATCAAAATGGTATTTGTGAAGAGGAAGAGGAGGAAGAGCCTGTCACAGCCCCAGCAGTTGCTGAATTGTCAGAAGCAGAGGAGCAACCGGTCGATCCAGGTTACTGCAAAAACCCTACAATTTGCATTTGTGAACGTTAACAAAAAAAAAAATATATATCTATACTATTTGTTTTTTTTACAGAAGGTGAAATAATTGAAGAGTTCACAGAGCCAGTCGGAGTTGAAACAACAGAGGTATAAACTGAATCGGTTACATACTACAAGTGATTTACTTTATTTAACTTTTCATCTGTGTGTCTAGTTTGTAAACAGACAGTTCATTCCAGACTCCACATACAGCAGCAGTGACAAAGAGCAGGGAGATGATTGGACCACAGATTCAGAGGTACTTTAGTATGTAAAACCATCCTGAAATAAGAATAAATTAATAAATGGTGGGAAAAGCTAATCAAAGTTTGATTTTCCAGACGGTTTGTTCACTGCAGCAGCAGCCTCCGGTGCACACGGCTCCACCTCCTGTCCCTCTGGAGACCCATCCCCTGAGTGTAACGCCTCCTTCCCCACCAAATGACCCCATGGTACGAAAGCAGGTTGTGCAGGACCTTATGGCACAAATGCAAGGAACATATAACTTCATGCAGGTGAGACATGAGAAAATCTCGACTGGATAAAAGGACACCTGTATTATTTTTCATGTGTTTCCTTATCTCGTTTGTGTCAGGACTCTATGCTTGAGTTTGATGGACAGCCTATTGATCCTGCAATTGTTTCCGCCCAGCCAATGAAACCTGCACAAAACATGGACATGCCACAAATGGTTTGTCCTCCCGGTAAGTCTAAGACATCTTAGTAATTGTAACTTCTGTGATCGACTCAATTCATTAATTGACTCAATTTATGACCCAAGTTCACCCAGAGTCCCGTTTAACACAACCAAATACTGTTCCTGTTCAACCTGAGCCCTCACAAGTAAGTACATTGACTTAGATACTTAAACGATGTAAAATAAAATAAAGAAACTTGACATGCTGTTCTGTTAGGTTCCTATTGTTTCTCCTACGCCACCCCCCATGTACCAGACCTCGCACACGCCAGATCCCCACCCATCCGCAGAACCTATTGAAAACATCCAGGTAAAAGGTTTTTAACTAGATTTGGCAGTTGTATGTCAAAGATATTGATCTGTAAATGTCTGTTTTTGCTGTCATTCAGAACTCCATGTCGTTGTCTTCGGACCAGCCGCCCCCCTCATCTTTATCCCCCGCCTCTCAGACACCAGTGTTTCAGCCAGTCTCTAAAGCTCCTCACAGCAGTGGCATCAATGTCAACGCGGCACCATTCCAGTCAATGCAGACAGTAAGACATTTTTAAAAATAATTGTGTAATTTAATTCAACTCAACAGATTTGCACATCCACTGCATAATACCCCACAGACATTCATTTACGGGCAAACACTTGGTGCATTGTACTCTGCATGCCAAATTATTAGGACACATTTTGTGACCATGTGATTTTTCTCCACGTTTTCAAACTGCAACCTTTGTAAAATTGAAAGCCTGCCGGTGATTTGAGAGCTGCTGGGCGTTACTGGCTGATTTGCAGCAGACTGAGTGGAGCAAAAACAAAACACTTCTGAATAGTGCCTGGATACTACGGTTGCTGCGGCACATAAAGTTGAAACTGTCAGATTCCATGGATGGAAGCCCTCGAAGTGTTGTTATTGTTTTAGTAAAGTCATATATTTTTTTATCTGTGTAGGTTCTCACTCAGTCATGCAGGAGTTGTCCATCGTAGGCCACATCATATTTTTTTATGAAAATCAGTGAAAGAAATTGTTTACATAAGATTAGTAATGTTTTTTTTTTAGTCACACACAATGAAATGTATATGTAAAGGGTAAAAATAATTTTACAGTGAATCTTAATTGATGTGACACATACAGTATGTAACCTGTTTTTATGATAAATATATTCATAATTTCTGTAAATGCATAGGTTTCTTTTCTAAACATCTACCTGCCCAGGGACTACAGGTATCATCAGCATTTTGTGCTATAATATAACCTGACAGAGCATCTTTCCTGACTTGGTCTTGGTCAATGGATTGTTGTGCACAAATAAACGTATATCATACAACAATGGTCCCCAACCTTTTCTCCTTTTCTCAGG
>OMNZ01108444.1:10417-34478 GCA_900303255.1 Lesueurigobius sanzi
GGAAGAGGGGCCCCCCCCCCCCCCCCCCCCCATTCCAAAACCGCAGGCTTCCTGAATACTTTACAATGTAAAAAATGTGTCCAAATAGGAATTATTTCAAACCAGTAAACAGAATTTGGAGTGTTTACTGCACATGCAGTGCTTTCTTAGTCATGTTTGGTCATTTTTTTGTATTAATTTACTCATATAATATCTCTTATGGCCTTTGACCAGACAAAGCTTTGCCCCCCCCCCCCAACTACAACATTTACCCCAAAAAGCTAATCATTTTTAACATGCATAAATAATACATTTATATTTGCCTACTAATTCTGCACACAGTGTACAGTTCCCCTTTTAGTGCACTGTCATTTTGTAGCTCCACTATTGGTTTCTTTGTGTAACTTTTTTGTTTTTTGCTCTAGGTGTTCAACCTCAATGCCCCCGTCCCTCCTGCAAATGAGACGGAGGCATTAAATCAAGCCAACCAGTACCAAAACTCTTTTAACCAGGCCTTCAACAACCAGTCACAACATCCCGTGGAGCAGACGGAGATGCAAGCTGAACCACTGTCTGGTGAGCATTTCTTTTTCATTTTTATTTCCTAAATGAGTTGACCGGGCCTTATCTCTGATGGTGGTTGTCTTTCAGCAGTTGGTGCGTTCCAGGAACAATCGGGAACCAATCAGCAGCAGTCACAGCCGGGCGCAGGTTATGGGAGACAGTCCTTCTACAATAGCAGAGGCATGTCCCGTGGAGGTCCACGCAATGCTAGAGGAATGGTCAATGGGTACAGGGGGTCATCAAATGGCTTCAGAGGTAAGTTTACAGCTGTTCATAAACATGGCTGTTTGTGGAATTTGCCTATAAATACTAATGAATAAGAGCTACAGTCTGATATAAAACATCTAGTCTTGTTTTGATTAATGCACCTGTACATGGTCTGTGTTAAATAAATTGTATGAAAACCTTTTTAAGCAACTTATTTAAATCTCAAAGAGAAGCCATTTGACAACTTTTGTCTGATTTCAAGATTTGTTGTTGACAGAATTGTGTTTCAAAGCACTGCTCTATATGTTTAGTTTGCTTAACTTTTTTTGATTTGACACATTTGTAGCACTGATGTTTTAAACCACAATATTGTTAAAGGTGGCTATGATGGGTACCGTCCTCCCTTCACCAACACTCCAAACTCTGGCTATGGACAAACACAGTTCAGCACGCCACGGGATTACTCGAATGGAAACTACCAGAGGGTAAAATCTGAATTCTTTTAGTCATACAGTTCCAAAAAAAATGTAGGATCAGTTGGAAAAATGGCAACAACTCACATTTTGCATGGTTGGATCTTCCGATGTACCAAGTATAACTTTAATATGCAACAAGAAGAAATGGAAATGAGACCTTTGATGCCCCTGAAGCTACCTTGCTTCACTGAAGGAAAAAGCAGCCCAGATCATTATGGGCGCCCCCTGTGGCGCATAGAAAACATCTCCGGTGGATCTGCTTGTCATGTCAGCAACGTTGGAAACCATTAGGACCATCAAGGTTACAATTTTTCTCATCAGACAATAGAAGTTTCTTCCACCTTTCAATGTGCCATGTTTGGTGCGCTCATTAAAGTCCTATGGTCAGTTCAAGGGCTGTGGTGAGACGTTTCTTTGTTTTTGATGTCCGTCAGTCACAGATGCCATCTGATGGTTATTGGGCTGCAGTCGGCACCAGTAACTGCCTTAATTTGAGTCGAGCATCGTCCAGCGTCTTGGCGGACAGCCAATCGGATCCTCCATCTAAGTGCTGGTGACATTATTTTTGGGTCTTCCACTTTTTTTTTTTGCTTCATAACCCTCAGGATCTTTTAAGATCCTGACTGTTACTGTGTCCCACCTCAGCAGCGATGGTGCACTGCGAGAGGCGGTGCTTATGCAGCTCAACAACCCGCGCATGTTCAAAACTAGAACTTTTTTGTCTTTACCATCAGGACGTCATGATGGTGGGAATACTTGACAGAAAATTACACTGAAGCCACATTTTTGTACAGCTTTGGCCTTTTTAAAGGCATGTAGTCCTAATTTCAGTTTATTTGTTATTTTTAATAAAATGTTTACTCAATGTTTTTTGTCTCACTCCCATTTTCTCTTGTTGCATATTGAAGTTCTACTCGGAACCTTGTTAAGATCTGACCTAGCAAAATCAATTTGTTTTTTTTTGCCATTTTTAACTGGTCTTAAACTTTAGTTTGGGGACTGCATCTGTGGGGTAATTTATGGCGTTATTAAACGTATATGTCTTTGTTTATAGGATGGGTACCAACAGAACTACAAGCGCGGGACTGGCCAGGGATCTAGAGGAGTTTCGAGAGGCAGCACTCAGGCAATGCGCTCCTGAAAAAGCCTTTTATATAAATGACTGTGACTGATTTAACTTGCACCACACTGAAAATACATGATCGCATTTCCCCCAGCTCATTCTTTTTAGTTGTTTTTCATCTGTGCTATTTACTTGTCTCTTGAATCAAAGTGCATCTGCTTTGATATCTCAAAATGAATGAAACATTTTAAAGCAAACACAAGCTATTATGTAAATCCAATCATTGATTTACAACAGCCATGTGTTTATAATGTTCCTGTAAACTTGAAAGATTTCATAAGTTATTTTTTGTATGAAAATGCGCCTGCCACTGCTGGTCCAAACCTTGGGAGTTTACCCCCCCCCCCCCTCCTCAGTTCTTTCTGTCATTTTGGTTCTAAAATACTTTTTTGTTCTGAGAGCTCCCATATTCTTGTTTGTAAATTGATGTTGCTTCAAGAGTTTCAATAAAGTTGTGTTGCATATCCATGGTCAAGCGAGATTTACTATTTTCACTTTTTGCTTTAAAAATATACGTGTATAGACCTTTCTCAGTCATGTGACTTGGAATGGAATGCCGGCCTGTTGGTTGGCATTCCGCTGATTTGCTCCACCCGCTGCATGTTATCAGCTGTTCTTTACAATGGTGTTACTGGTCTTGACGCTCTCCAAGACGGTTCAGCTCTTGAGTGGTCAGGTCAGACAATGATATCTGAACAAATGCTCGTTTGTCGGAGCTCAGGACCCGTCATGTGACTTTTGCTGCCCACAAGACTGGTCAGAGCATAGAGATATAGCGTGTTTTGATTTGAATTGCTTGCAGCAACCCATTGTTGCAACATAAGTTCCGCTGCTGATGTCAGCTGAGAAAGGTGTATACGTAGTAGAAAAACTACTCCACCCAGTGGTTTACAAAGGCATTGGTGGCATTAATAAAATCTAACTAGTTTAGATTACACGAAGTACAGTTAACACTGATTAAACTGTACATTCTAAAGAATGTATATTCAAAATTGTTGTTGGCTTAAAAGGGTAAAATGTCGAAACGATTAAGAGTGAGCAGAAAATTGTATTCATTGTATTAACTTGTGGGATAATTCTTAGGGTCAGACATTGTGCAACATTTGTACCCCAACAAAATGAGTAAACTCATACCAACAGAACAATTGATATAATTTGGAGTTTATGCAAAATTGTAGAAAACAAAACAAACCATGCTCCAAAAAACATTCGTCGCGCATAGATGACGTCAGGCTGGGGCCCTTCATGAAGGAGCGTCTCCACGTGAGTTTAGCTTCAGCATCAAGTGTGGCATGTCCAAGAGAAAATAACTATACTGGAGCACCATCTAAAAGCTAAACCTTTCTTCAATTAAAGGTAAACATATCCGCTATGTCAGATTTGGCATGTTTACCCCGGGACCGCTGTTTCCCATATTAAATTAAGTTTATGATCAATAGCTATAGTAGCGACGCCATAATACCGCATTCCTACTAACCTGTATTTTGATGATCTAACTAAAATACACATATTTGAATTAGGCAATGGCTACAGTGCGTAAAAAGGTGGACAATCGGATTAGAGTCCAGATTGAGAATGGAGTCGCTTTGCAGCATCGCACCATGTTTGTTGTCGTTGGAGATCGTGGGAGAGATCAGGTACAACTGTTATTTACATTACTTGGTCTCTATTTCCATGTTTTAATACACAAACTGAAAACTAAGTACTTGATGTGTGTCTGCTACAGGTTGTCATTCTGCATCACATGTTGTCCAAAGCCACAGTCAGAGCTCGCCCTTCTGTTCTGTGGTGCTACAAAAAGGACCTGGGTTTCAGCAGGTAAGGGATTATTGTTAGGTTGATATAACTTTGATACCCAAGCATGCCCTCTTCTCACATTTAATACACAATCATGCATTAATTTGATTATACTCCTCTACACAACCTTGTAAAAAATATATTTTTACTATCTTACTTTTTATTCACTGTACATAAGAGATGTCTCTACAGTTGTATTGATAAATGCTAAGAGACATTTATTTATTTATTTTTTATTTTACTGTAGTATTATTGCTACCTGTTTGCAAAGTTATTTTCTTCTTTGATGACACATTTTCCTGCCTTTTTGCACCCCTTCTGTGTCATCCTGTCTTAAGAGTTGTTGTAACAAGTACATTTCTCCATTGTGAGATCAATCAAAGTCAAAGATCAAAGTACTATCTTATCTTATTGATACATGACTGGCCTTTTTCCATAGTAACCGTAAGAAGCGCATGAGGCAGCTGCAAAAGAAGATCAAAACTGGCACACTGAATCTGAACCAGGACGATCCATTTGAGCTTTTTGTCGCAGCCACCAACATTCGCTACTGCTACTACAACGAGACGCACAAGATCTTGGGAAACACCTTTGGCATGTGTGTTCTGCAGGCAAGTGGACTTTTATCATGACTCAAATAAATAAATACATCTTCCTCCTTTTTTATTGCTTACTTTTGTGCTGTTTTCTCTGTATTTCAGGACTTTGAAGCTCTAACGCCAAATCTCTTAGCAAGGACAATTGAAACGGTTGAAGGAGGTGGAATTGTGGTGATTTTATTAAGAACAGTGAACTCTCTGAAACAGCTATATACTATGACTATGGTAGGTGTGCTGTGTATTCCAGGTTGCATTCGCTTGACTTTCTTGTGCTGATAATATGGCATGCTGTTTTAGGATGTGCATTCACGATACAGGACTGAGGCTCATCAGGATGTGGTGGGAAGATTTAACGAAAGGCAAATACTTTGATCATGAATAGTTTTCTTTTGTATGTGTTTTGATATAGATAGTAATAACTTTTTGTACTATAGGTTTATTTTGTCCCTTGCATCCTGTAAAAATTGTGTAGTCATTGATGACCAACTGAACATCCTGCCCATCTCCAGCCACATGGCAAACATCAAACCAATACCTCCAAAAACACAGGCAAGATTCCCATCGAGCTGTTCTGTGATTACATTTAATTTGCTTTGTAGACCTTCATTAAAAAGTCTTGCTTCTTTTCTTTAGGAGGATGGTTTGTCTCCTCGTGAACAGGAGCTGAAAGATCTTAAGGAGTCTCTTCAAGACACACAGCCTGTGGGTGTGCTGGTGGACAGTTGCAGGACAATGGATCAGGTTCAGCAGATCTATGATTGTATTGAAAAGGCGTGCTGATTGTTGCGTTTGTGTTCGTCCCATTACTGAAGCATCTCGTTTTGACTTGTCTTCGTGAAGGCTAAAGGAGTGCTGAAGTTCATTGAGGCGATCTCAGAGAAGACTCTAAGAAGCACAGTGACGCTGACTGCAGCTCGTGGTCGGGGAAAATCTGCTGCTCTGGGGCTGGCTGTTGCCGGAGCAGTAGCTTTTGGGTAAAATCTTTGTTGCATTGATTTCATATTATATAAAGTGTCATATTTAATTGATTGCTATGAAATGTGCTTCACAGCTATTCCAACATCTTTGTAACATCACCGAGCCCAGACAACCTCCACACAATGTTTGAGTTCATTTTTAAAGGATTTGATGCTCTGCAGTATCAGGTAGATTGTGTTCACACATTTTAACATTTACAGGGTTTCCGCGGGGCATTAAAAAGTAGTAAAAGTCATTACATGAATTGTGCCAAAAATAAGGCCTTAAAAAGTCATTAAAAAGCATTAAATATAATTCAAACTGGCATTAAATCAAAAGTTCTTGGAAAATAATGAAATCGTTCAACTAATATTACAGCAGACGTTCGTCAAACATACAAAAATTAGGGTCTAGACTCGAGTTTTGGTAGAAATCATACAGTATTTCTGGTACAATTCTCCATTGTATAATTTTTTCTGTTGAATATGGAAATTAATATTAAAACTCATTGATTTTTGGTGTTTGCGCCCTTAAAAATGTTGTATTTGGGGATTAAAATGGTTGTAAGTATTAATTTGGACTTGCTGCTACCTGTATAAATCCTGATTTAATTCATGCCTTTTTTATATACCTATACTTTGTGTTTTAAAGGAACATCTTGACTATGAAATTATCCAGTCACTGAACCCAGAATTCAATAAAGCTGTCGTTAGAGTGAACGTCTTTAAAGAGCACAGGCAGACCGTCCAGTACATCCACCCTGGAGACGCAGTGAAGCTCGGCCAAGCGGAACTGCTCGTCATTGATGAAGCTGCAGCCATTCCTTTGCCTTTGGTTAAGAAACTAATGGGACCATATCTGGTTTTCATGGCTTCCACCATTAATGGGTAATGTGAGAACTAAATTGTCATAATGGCAATCGTTTTATGGGCATACATTAATTAAAAAAATAAAAAAAATCTTTGTAACTGTGTAGGTATGAAGGAACAGGCCGTTCTCTTTCACTCAAACTGATTCAGCAGTTGAGGCAGCAGAGTGCAAACAGCCAGCAAAGTTCATCAGCAGAAAACAAGAACACAAATACTGCACGATTAGCAGCAGGTGAGTACTTTGCCTTTTGTAACAAACGTCTGTATACTATAATAATACTAATACATGTGCATGAATTATATTGTCTTTTAGCCCGCTCCCTCCATGAAGTATCTCTGCATGAGTCGATTAGATATGCTCCGGGCGACGCAGTGGAGAAGTGGTTAAACGATCTGCTCTGTCTCGACTGTCTCAACATCCCCAGGCTCCTGTCAGGCTGCCCACTTCCACAGTCTTGTGACCTGTATCTTTTATTTAAATCACATTTTTAGCATTTTAGTTTTGTTCAAACTAGCTCACCTGGCGTTATTTACCAAACTTGACCTTAAGGATGTCATCCTTGTACGCATAATTTGGTACAATAATCAGTATTTCAGCTCAAAGGAAACTCCAAACACTTTTCTTTTTGTTTTTCAAATTTCTCAAATGTTTTTGGTCTTAACTCCTTCTAGCTATTATGTGAACAGAGACACACTTTTCTGTTATCACAAAGCATCTGAGGCCTTTCTGCAGCGCTTAATGGCTCTTTATGTAGCATCACACTACAAGGTATGACAATAGCTTTTCATACATGATAGTAAGTAGTTGATTCCTTGGCCTTTGATGGCAACCACTTACTGTATTATTTGTGTCTATAGAATTCTCCGAACGACCTACAGTTGTTGTCCGATGCTCCGGCTCATCACCTCTTCTGTCTCTTGCCGCCAGTGGTTCCAACGCAAAACTCCCTCCCAGAGGTTCTAGCTGTAATCCAGGTACATATCTAACCCAGCCAATTACCCGAGCTTTGAGACTCCCCCCAAATAATGTTTCATTGCTTAAATTTACGTGTAGAATAATGAATAATGACTAGCTGGAGGATAAGTATTAATTTAATGCCTTGTGCCCATGAGGCCTCAAACCCCACTGGTCTAGCCAAATACTTTCCTTTGGTCAAACAGAAACCATTAATTATTGTTTAACTGTTCAGGTGTGCCTAGAAGGGGAAATCTCACGGAAAAACATACTACACAGCCTGTCAAGAGGACAGAAAGCTTCTGGGGACCTGATTCCCTGGACTGTCTCAGAGCAGGTACGTATTTCTATATTTGTCTGATAAAGCTTTGTATTTATTGTCTAAATTTCCAACTCCTCATTACAGTTTCAAGACATGGAGTTTGGCAGTCTGTCGGGCGGCAGAGTGGTGCGAATAGCTGTCAATCCAGACTACCAAAGGGTAAACATTCACTACTGTGGTTAAACAAATAATTACAAAATAAATGTGTGTTCTTAGTCTGAAAATTTGTTTTGCATTTAAAAACATGTAATCCATCCAACAGATGGGATATGGCTCTAGGGCTCTCCAACTCCTTCAGATGTATTATGAGGGCAAGTTTCCAACTATGGAAGAGGGCACATTGTCAAACCATAAAGAAATCACTCCGGTTAACAGCGAGGCATGATATAAACTCTTTCTCATGGTAAAATTATATACTGATAAGTACTTTTAACCATGCAAATATTTGGTTTACATCTAGGCTGTCAGCCTTCTTGAGGAGGTGGTCACTCCCAGAAAAGAGCTGCCTCCATTGCTGCTGAAGTTGAGTGAAAGAAGAGCTGAAAGACTGGACTATCTCGGGGTCTCCTATGGTGTCACTGAGGAACTGCTCAAGTAGGTCTTTTTAATACCAGATGCTTATTTTACACAAAGGCAACTAATCTTTATACTAATGACAGGTTTTGGAAGAAGAGTGGCTATACTCCAGTGTATCTTCGACAAACACCTGTAAGTATTATCATTATTATTGTGTTAAGTAAATGAGGACAGATATTTGCCATTTACCAGCAACATGAAAAAAACGAAAAAATGTTGATTCCTGGTTAAAAACAGAACGACCTGACGGGAGAGCACTCTTGTGTGATGCTGAAGGGGCTGAACACCGATGAAACCCCTGAGCAGAGTCAGTGGCTGACTGCCTTTTGGAAAGGTATACTTTGTGACAACTGCCATCCAAAAAAATGTACCGTGTATAATAAAAGATGTTATGTTCTTTAGATTTCCGCCGGCGCTTCCTGTCACTTCTGTCCTACCAGTTCAGTAACTTTCAACCAAGTCTGACTCTTAATATCCTCCAGAATAAGAACCTCAAAGAAGACACCAGCAGTAAGAGTTCTATTTATACATTGTCTTAACAGTCGAGCTCCAATTTGGCAAAAGCACATTCTTCAAGTTGCTAGAAAATGCTTTCCATCTGCCACAAATTGTTGGACCACAAGGATTTATTTTCTAAAAACTGTAAAAACTGTGATTTAAATATGAATTATTTGGCTTTGTTACGGCAATACTAAGTTGAATGTTTTCCTGTAGTTCTTGAAACAAAGCCATTTTCTTTCTTTTTTCATGGCTCTACAGTCTTGAGCAGCTCTGAACTTGGGTTGCACTTCACTCCTTACGATCTGAAACGCCTGGAGTTGTATTCGAGAAACATGGTCGACTATCACCTCATCATGGACCTAATCCCATCAGTGGCACGCATCTTTTTCCTGAGACAACTTGGAGACTTCTCCCTGTCGGCTGCTCAGCGCGTACGCTAACCATTTACTCTAGGCCTTTTAGCACGACTATGTTTTTTTTATATTGATTGTCTTTTCTAGGCTTTACTTTTGGGGATCGGACTACAACACAAACCAGTGGAACAGTTAGAAAAGGAAATAGAGCTTCCGAAGTCACAGCTCATGGGTCTCTTCAACCGTCTGATCCGAAAATGTGTCTTTGTAAGTTGATTTTAATCGTTTAAGATGGACACACAGTTTATGCATTATGTGGAATGGTTTTCTTCTCCTGTAGGTGTTTACCGGCATCCAGGAGAAAGCAATTGAAGCTGAAATGGCAACAACCAAAGATGTGGCAATGGAGCCTACAGTCTGCAGCCTTACTGATGATTTGGTACGTTTTTAGTTTTACAATTGCTTTCGGTGTCAAGAATTTTAAAAGTCTGTATATTGGTCTAACTGCCTCATTATCAAGGCACCTGCTAACAGGGCATGGTCGGTAGGTGAATCTAGTGATTTATTTGTAGGAGCATCACTAAAGCATAAAAATAGCAGTATATGACTGTGACCATTATAAGAAAACTGGTCACAATAACTGTTAGATCGTGATATTTGTACATTATATAACCCATATATTGTTTCCTCAACAGAATGAAGCAGCCAAAGAGTTTGAAGAAAGGCATAAGCAGGAATTAGAAAAAGTGAAAGACTTGGACCTTGAAGAGTAAGGTTTTTTTGAGTGAGCAAGGCTGCAATTCGATCAAAAATGCAATTGACTTAAATATTGTTTGGCACCCACAGGTATAGGATACGAGGGAATGATGAGGACTGGGACCAGGCATTGAAAAAAGGAGGAAACACGGCTGTAGTGAGCATCAAAAGGTAAAGAGACATTAGGATTGAGATGTTACATTATATCAATATATTAATGTGGCATTTTCTGATATGATTTAACATTTTTAGTGATAAGAAGCGGAAGCTAGAGGGTGGAAGTGGCGTAAGCAACGGAGGACCTCAGCATGAAAAACTGAAGAAAAAGGAGACACATCACGGCAAGTTCAAGAAAAACAAGGACAAACATGGCAAGTTTGGGAAGAGGGCGTGAAAATAAATGCAATGGACTGAACCATGGGACAGTTGGATGAAGTTAATAATTCGGAACTATGATTAGAAAGTTTTGTTATATTTTAAATGTGATATTTTGTTATCTGATATGGTGACAAAACATACAGGCTTCTTATATTAAATACTTAAATACTATTTATTTGAGTCTTGATACATCATTGCTTTTTTTCCATTTTAAATTTTATCTAAAAAGTTAAATAAGTTGTTAAAACTGAGGTATTTAGTCAATTACATGTTCTACAAATGGCTTATTTACACTCTTGTTGTAAATCTCTCCACTTCTGCTTTAGCTGCTGTTTCACAGAGTCAGGTGCAAAGACATAGTCGATGGCCTGCTCTGAGAGCTTCCAAACGGCTTCACGATCGAGGTCAAAAGTGGTAGCAACCATTTTATATTCATGAGACAAGTCTGTGGCAAAAACTCCCTTGTCATCAGTCTGAAATGTAACACAAAATGATTTTAGTTTCATGAAACAAAATCTATAGTGAACTTTATGGTTTGTTTTTGGACATGCGTCAACTCTGCCCATCAATGATGGGCAAACTTACACAGATCACAACTGGGTGCCCCATCTTGTACCAGTATTTGAAGTGGTGCTCATTGTAACACTGCACAGTTTGTCCTTTAACGTTTGAAGTCAGACATAGCTCTGCAGTAGCATAAAAAGTAATTTTATTGTATATAATCAACTTTAACTGTAGTGACTGAATGATCATAGATGAAATGACTTACCAAGTGGTATCTTTTTCTGCACTACTTTATCAACAAGGCTCTGAGATCCACCCATTTCAGGATGCAAGAAAGTTCCATGGCCAATCCTGTCTGGAGGGATATCCAACAGCAAATTTGTCTCGTCATGTTGTGATAACACCTGCAACAAATTGCTAGTCAATATTGCTTTTGCTTTTTGCTTTTTTTTTTTTTTTAACACTGGTCAAGATATGTCTCAAGGCATACTTCTGAGAGATGCAGCGACAGCTTGAGCCCACTGTTCTTGGCCCTCTGTAGCGCAGGAATCAGATCTCTCCCATGACCGACCTAAAATAATGAACACATTTAACCGAGGTGGAGCCCAGAAACGTCTCGGGCATGGTATTCCTTGATAAATGGTGATAGATTTACACAATCACTGTGGGAAATTTACATTCTCCAATTCTACTCAAACTGTAACACCACTGACTGTTGGATCCCCACTGAGGTCGATGCCAATGACCAAACCATCAGAGGAGAGCAGAAACTCTTCAGCAAGCTGCACAGTCTCCATGGCGACCTGATTCCCATTCCTCCGGTCGATGGCCACCAAAAACCTTCAATGAAAAAGTCAAATAACTGCAGATGTTATAGATGTTCTATATATGGCACACAATGAGGATTTCTCATGCCAAAAAAAACAAATAAAGATGCATAACTTGCCTTACATCAATGTCCACTCCTTCCTTTTCACACTGTTTGATGGCTTGTATAACGGTCTCGATATATTTTCTTTTTGTCAACCCTTTCACATACACAACATAAATATGCAGCATTAGATTTAAAAAAACGAATTAAGGATATGAATCTGTACCTGTGGTTGTCTCCTCCCTAGGTGTACTTCTGAGTTCTAAATACTTGACCCCATCTGCTGCAAACTCCTTTATAACATCTGTGGCAACCTGCAATCAATGAAAAACTTTATACCATTGGGGTGTCAAACTAGAGCAAGGGCCATGGACATACAATTTTTATTTTACAAAAAAGTCCTGACCATTAAGATGTCTTCCTCGGAGTCTACCAACTGATGGATGACCTTGAAGACCTGAAAGCACCTGCAGATTTGTAGTACTTAATATTAAGCATATATCTTTCTCCATTTCTTTTTATATATACCTGATCGAAATTATTCTGGGAGGTGGCAATAACAGTAATTTGATTTTTAATTGCAAAAGGCTTTTCAATTGATTACATCTTGATTTTTTTAACTTTCATCGTGCATGTACACTGCATTCAACATAGTATTACGCACTCGTCCAGGGTCCTGCGCTGGCCTTTGCCGATGGCGGTCATGCTGTGCTCGATGTTGAGCTGTGGTTTGCGGCGGATGAGTTTCTCGATGGTTTGGAAACTCACAGAGCCGTTCAGATGCGCGTGAAGCTCCTAGTGACAACAAAAAAATCCGCTGATGTTAGCAACTTAGCATTAGCCACATTTGTAACACTGAACTTTCCCATCAGGTTAACTGTACACTTCCCACTTTAGACTTTATTTACCACTTTAGGGAGCTCTCGATAAAAGACATCCGCCTCATTCTCCATCAGAGGGGTCGATAATTACAAAGCTAAGAGGTAAAGCTGGTTATGTGCCTTGAGTGTAGATAGGTGTTTGACCGTCGCATCCAGCCGCTATATGCCTTTGCCATCTGTTTTCAGGCTTCATTTTTGTGTGACACGCGAGTCTGTGCAACAAGAAATGAGTCCCCCCGTGTCTTTGATTGTTTAAAACGTTCCACCGGAACCTCAATCTAAATTAAAAAAAAAAATAAAACAAGATAAGCAAGTAATTCCTATTTCCCCATCTAAAGCAACATGTCTCACCCACTGCACAGGACTGTAGAGGAGCTGAGACACCCTCAGTGCAAGGAGCGCTGCTGCAGGTCCTTCATACCCGGCCAACTTCCTGATTCGATGACCGGGGGCGCATTTCCGTCTTGCATCAAATTGCATTGAATTTTTAGCAGGGCTCAGACAAATCTAAAAATATGTGAAGATAACGTGGAGGACAACGATTCACTGATGGCAAGTCAGTGTGTTAAAAACGCCATGTTGGATGTGAAAACTGGCCTGGAGGAAACGTCAGTCTTCATCCAGGTATGAACTTTTATCTCAGAGCTAAAGGCTAGTGTTCAATAGAAACGATATAAAATTTAAACAACTAAATAATAATTAAACTGCAGACAGGCCGCTTCTTTATTGTGCAGCTCATTCAAAACTTTGTGCTAGTTTCATTTTTTATTTGGTGTTAGCCGTTAGCTTCGAGGCATAAACACCTCTCGTTCGGAGCACAGAGGTTCCTTCCAATGAGTTGAAGCATTTTGAACCGCTCCCCCGCCCTCCCTGCTTCAATGACGTCACTGAACCGTGCTCCGAACCGACATGCGCTGATTACTCGGTACACGCTTCGAAGCTCGGGCTCCGACACAGAACGTAACATCACTACCTAGAAGTTATTCATCATAAATAGTATGCATAAAGATGTTTATATAGTTTGAGAGACAGCTTTATTTTATTTTTTTATTACATTGTATTATTACTATTGCCTATTTTACAGGCTTGTCTTCTTCCTTGATGGTACATTTCCTAACTTTTTTGCACCCCCCCTGTGTGATCTGTCTTAAGAGCTCAGAGCTTTGTATCAAGTGAATTTCTCCATTGTGAGATCAAGTATTATCTTATCTTATGTTACTTTTTATCCACATGTTGAAGCTCAGTTTCACATTAACATTATTGCAAATATAACAAAGTCATAAAGGCAAACACTGAAAAATATGCAATTTATTGTACATTTTTCTGTAAACATATAAAATAAGCTAAAAAAAAAATAGCCATTTAAAAAAAAAATAAAAACAATGTTTTGTTACATCAGTAGTAAAGTCAAAACTTGTGTTTCCTGTTTTGGTAAGAAATTCAAATGCTGACAGTACACTTTGCCAAGAAAAAAACATTGTATAGTCACAGTGAATTCACTTAATTAATGAAATATTTGTAAATGGTACCAAAATTTGTCTCCAAAAACAACAATCAACATTCTTTCTATAAAATATAATTAAATACATTTTATATCAAATATTGATTCACCAAGATGACTTTCTCCAATGAAGAGAGCAAACAATGATGACAAAAAGCCAATACATATTGTAAGGAAAACAGATGGTTGCAATTTAAAAAAAAGTCCTATGTGTAAAAAATAAAAGGAATGTTTTTGTCACATTTTGATTATTTTTTGCCACTCTCTCCTATTAAATGTTTAATACCCTCCTTTAACTGACGAAAAGTTGGCCGTGCAGCAGGGTCGAGGTTCCAGCACTGTTTCATTACGTTATACACTACTTCAGGACAGCCATCCGGACAATCCATTTTATAGCCCTTTTCAACACGAGGTACTACGTCCTTTAATGGCTGCAAGAGAAACATAAAAATATGAAAACTAATCGTTTATTGTGGAATCAAACCATAAAAATACTAAATAAACTTACAATTCTTGGATAGGGTACTCGGCCAAAAGAATAAATCTCCCAAAGCAAGATGCCGTAGCTCCAAACATCAGATTTAGTAGAAAAGTTCTGTTTGTTTAAAACAGTGTCAGCATTTTATTAAATATTAATTTTGCCATAAAAGCTCAAGAATGACCTTTTCTCTGAGAGCTTCTGGTGCCGTCCACTTGATAGGTAGCTTAGCAGTGTCCTGAACAGATGAGGCCTCCTTAGTCAAACCAAAATCACTGACTTTAGCGTTGTTGTCCTCCGACACAAGGACATTACGAGCCGCTAAATCCCGATGGACAAAGTTGTTAGTCTCAAGGTAAGCCATGGCCTCACAGACATTTCTGTGGCAGCAAAAGACAAAAATGTACAAATCAATGATTGCACATGAGGCCTTACATTAAGATTAGGTAAGTATAGCACAACAGCTACAGCATATGAGACACCTGTAGTGATGGAGATAATCTAGGCAAGTTAAACACATATTTCTAGACTGTTCACGGTATAGAGATCAACAAGTAGAACTGTTTTGAATGGTAACACCGCCATCTGGGAAAAATAATGTCAGCCCTACAACTGAGTCCTGAATCATCCAAAAGATAACAAAACTCAAAAAATATGTTATATACATACAGTGCAAAGTGAAGAAGAGCGTCACCATCAAGCACCGTCCGACCTCTGGAACGCAAGTAATCAACTAGACAGCCCTAAAAACAGGAGACAGGCCAATTATAAATGTAACACACATTCAACATATATTCTGAACAATTTACTTTTTCTATTTTGTAATACTGTTCTATAAAAAAAAACAAATGTTTTTATTATTATTTTAGAGATCACCTTGGCCATAAACTCAGTTACTATGAACAGGCTCCCATCCTTTTCCACGATCACACCCAGCAGCTGCACCAGGTTTTCATGTCGTAGTTGTCTAAAAAAGACCAAATTGCCATGTTAAAATATGTTTGATTTTACTTCGCTACTATCTAAATTTTGTTGAGGGATAATCTTACTTACGTCATAACTGAAGCCTCTGCGATAAATGCCTGTGCTGTTGCGTCATTTTTTATGCATTTTACAGCCACTTTGGTCCCTCTGTAGTCTCCCATCATGACATCTGCCAATTTGCATGCAATTTATTAACCAAAAAGACTTCTGGAAAGGTTGGTCTTCTGTTTTTTTCATTCAATAAAATGTAACACTCACCTCCAAACTCTCCTTTTCCAATAACAGACTGCAGTGCAAGGTCTTTTCTGCTCAGTGACCAGCCGCCTGTGTTTAATTCAATGATATTACATTAAGTTACTTACATGAATAGTTCAAAGTGTGAAAGATATCGCCTTACTTCTTGAAAACTCATCTTGAGCAGCCACTGACCCCTCTTCTACTTTTGGCTTGAGGAGACTTGTACACAGGCCATCTGCGTCTTTGGTGTAGTGCTTTTTAACAAAAAAGTATCAAAAAGAGAACATGCATGTGAGGTCTTTTTTACTCCAAGTCCATTATTGTTGCCGTAGTTAACGGCTTTGAAGTTAGTGAGCAATGCTTCACAGTGGCCAACAGGGGGCGGCCAACGCTTAACACTGACAGAGAGATTATTGATGTTAATGAATGTATAAACATATCACAGACAGAACTTAATGGTTTAAATTTAGCGCTTCACATTGGTGGACTTTGTGACTGTTTTATTGAAGATCTGAGGTTAAAGTCTGAAGCTCAGCATTCTCTGCACTCTTCCTCTTTGACTCTTCCGGTTCATTATTTGTTCCAGGAACTGCATGCGGTCGAAAGGCAGCTCACAGACAAGCAGCACAGGAAACAAGTTCATCTCAATTTAGCATACAGTACTATAGAGGCCATAATATAGCAAGATATATTAAAGAGACAACAGACATACACAAAGTGCTTTTAACACATTTTTTCTGCTTTTTCCCTAATGTATATGTAAAAAACTGAGTTGAAGGTCTGTACCTCTACCAGCTGCATGAGGTTTTCAAAGAAGCCCTCCTCGTCTATGGTGAGTTTGCCCTTTTTGTAGATGATGCGGTAATGCTCCACCTTGCCGTCGCAGCTCACACACAGGGTGTAGTCGCCGGGGAAGTTGGTGCTTTCTCGGACCAAAAACAGACCAGTTTCTGGGGGATGAAGCAGCCGCTCGGCCTGTTCTCGAGTTATCTTCCCATGAAACCATCTGGGAATAGAGAAGAGAGTGAATCACACAGTTCAACAAACAATATGTCGCGCTGATAATGGGTTGTAGCTTTATGCCAAATTGCATTCATTCAGACCCAGCCAGACCACGGTTTAGTCACTGTTAGTCCTGGTGGAGTCCTGGATTAAGCCAGTTTCATACTCATTAAGTCAAAAATTCATTGGTTTAGATTTCATCCAAGACTAGATAAAGTCGTGTGTGATGGTTTCGTTGTAATTATGTCTCTAGCTCCAAATTAACTGTATGGTTTTATTTTGTTGATATATTAGTTACAAAGATTTGTTCAGAGGGGATTTTGGATATCTTATTTAGTTTCATAATTAGCTAGTTATTAGAGAATAAATCTGTGTTTTTCGGAGTTCCAAATTAAATAAATCAGGGCAGGATTAAAAAATTGAAAATTGAAAAATTCCTCTGAACAAACCTTCAAAATATTAAGTACCAGACTGGAAAGTTTGGAGTCTACTAAGCTACTAAAGTGGAGATGTTGTCGCCATGTGAGAAAAATGTATTTTGAGAAAATTGCCAGGTTTATAGCCTTTTATGTTTGTAGATGTGGAAGCATATACATTAGTGGAATAATATTTTTTTTAAAGGTGCATTAGTTCTTCTGAGAATGTCTACCACATGTAAGTAAAATTGGTACTGCGTGATATCCTGAACCGAATCGAAAATCAAAGTGAATCGGGCCCTTGTGAATGTAATCAAATCTATTTGGGAAATCCAAATCGATACCCAGCTCTAATAATTACACTCCTTAAAGATTACATAATTTATTTGTTTCCAGGTGACAGTATATATTTTAAGCGAACAAACTTTTAAAATATTTAGTTTTGCTTACAATGTCTCACTAAATATTAGTCGTTTTAAAAACTCTGTATCGTTAACATACTGCTCAACCAACTTCATGTTTTATCTCATCTCTAAATACAAACTGCTTAAACATGCAGAATTCTTTTGTGGGTAAACTTGAAGAAGACTGAAAGTCTCAGATTTAACTGCAACAACAGGAAGCAGCGCTGCATTCACACAAAACTCAAGCTCCAAACAGTTTCAAGTCGACTGCAGTTACCACAGTCTGACCTGCCTGTGGTCTGCTGTCATATAACTGCAGCTAACGCCTTTCACCAGCCAGCAGCATGAGAAAGACACCACTGGGAACTTATTTTAGACTTTTCTCACTGGCTTGGTGAAAGTCTGCTGGATACACATACACTGCTCATTTAGAGGGAAACTGAATTGGACTTTTGTTGACTAAAATACTTTGTCATAATTTTAGTCCAAAGTTATATTTTTGCTGACTAAAATTAGACTAAAACTAAATTAAAAGCAGCTTATGACTAAAATTACAACTGAAATTTAGCTTTGAAAAAAATAATAATAATAATAATTCAACGCTAAAACAAAATTTTTTGTTGAAAAAAATTGAAGAAACTACAAATGAAATGAAGGGAACCAATAATATTTACATTCAATGCCTAAAGAACCAGCCTGGTCCCTTCTTTACGTGGGAGAAGCTCTGTGAAACTCTGGATCTTGAATAAATATAAATATACTGAATAAAATGTATCATTTTAATAATATTAATAATTTTAGTCAACTGAATTTACGTGAAATTGTAGTAAAACTAGACAAACTGAAAAAAATTTTTTTTTGACTAAATCTGGAAAAAAACTACATTACATTTTCTTACTATAACTAAATTCAAATATGTTGTCAAAATGAACACTTCATACCAGTTTTGCTTGGTTTCGGAGCTCATAACACACCAGATTTAGGGATAGGCTGACAACAATAAATTAAAGACATCTCAACTAGAGATGCAGCGATCCAACTTTTTTGCTTCCGATACGATACTTGAGGTTTGAATATCTACCACACCCAATACCAACCGATACTGTGAGATTTTCACAAAAGTAGGTTTGTAGACGACTTATTTGTTGTTCATGCAAAGAAACAACAGTGAATTTGCAGAGTGAAAAAGTGAGTTGTTAAATTAATTCAGACAACTTCCAACACACAGTGATCTGACCTGATCTGTTAACCAATGATTCTGCAACAGTAGTTGTCAAACTAAAACAAAACACTAGTGGCCAATATTACTACTGTTGCAGAGTGTACAGTGTACAATGAATTAAATGACTGCATTCAACAGGTTAAGAGCTTTCAAATGACATACAGCATGTCCATATTCACTTAAATTAAGTTGGTGAAATTATCAGTTATCACCCAATATTGTCATTTTTACGGTATTGGCTCCGATATCCGATACCAGTGTCGGATCGGTGCATCTAATTCTCAACCAAACATGAATACTCACGGCATGAGGCTCAGTTTGCAGGATCTCACTCCTTCTCTCTTCTGAACATAATTTGCTGGAATGGTTCCCTCCTGGCCTGAAGAATTTTTTGCTTTATACCAGTTTGGGTCCTAAATCACAATAAAACATATAAATATATAGTAATAACATGTATACAGGTGGCCTAAAATGGGATAAACAAAAGATTGATTGGATATATGAAATGTGAAAATCATGTTTTAAGTTTTTACATTTTACACAGTGTCAAAGGTTTTCCAGAATCGGTAGGTTGTAATATTACCTTTGTGACTACGATGATCGTCAGCACATCTCCTTTATTGAAGGGCAGGTCCTGCTCTGAAGTGCCTTTGAAGTTGTATCTGGCCACACACTCTGTGCCCTGTGGCCATGGAGCCTGTAGTACAATGGTGATATATGTACATTTACACTGAAATCTGACATAGTTACCTCTGAAATGGTTTCATCAGCTCATTCACACTGGCTACGTTTACATGATCAGAAAGCCCAATAATAAAAATAAAAAAACTTTGATTCATCTTTTTAAAGGATTTAAGGGCGAAGAGCAGCGAGAGACTATCAGTAAATACTCAGAACCGGGGCTAGAACCAAGAACATCAAACACAGAACAGTGGTTAATATACATTATATCAGCCTTAACCATTCAACTATCAGCTGTACATTGTCAATCAGTTTATTTTTGTACAGCCCATTATCACAAACAGAGTCGCCTCACAGGACTTCACAGACAACAGCGAAACAAATGCAATGTCCAAACAAAAAGTGCTTGTGCTTTCTCTTTTAACACATTCGATTCAGATTATATCAGAGAATGGATTTCAGATTCTGCTGTTTACATGCCACTTCAGTAATCTGAGAAGTCCAGATATCAGACATAGATGAGACTTGGGTAACGTAGACATGTAAACGTAGTCAGTGTTACTCTATAGCTGTTTAGTTGTTTACCTGGACCTCAGCCATACTGAGGCAGGGTAACCCTCTCACTGAGGCAGGGGAACCCTCTCACTGATGTCTTCTGGCTGTCACCATCAGAGCGAACAAACACACATACCTGAAAAAGGAAACAAAATATAAACAACATGTATACTTCTTTTTTACTTTACTTTTGATTTAAAAATAAAATAAAAGTACAGTAGGTATATTTATTTTATTCAGTTAAAAGAGATGTTTATACAGTTTATAGAGAGATGCTAAGAGACACATTTGGCACATTTCCTGACTTTTTGCACCCTCCTGTGTGATTTTATCTTAAGAGCAAGTAAATTCCTCCATTTTGATCATAAAGTCTTGTCTTATCTTAATTGTAGTAACAAAAGTAAAAGATTTATTTTAAGTGATAGAAATTGTAGTATTTATATAGTACTAGTAATAACAATTTTAGTAGTTTTAGCTGAAATAGTGCCATAAAAACAACATCAATGGTGGTGGCGGTGAGTAACTGAATGAAATGATTAAATCGCATCAGTATGTACTCCTTCCTATTATGTTGATAGTAAATACATATTCTCTGGAAATGGATACAACCCTAACTCCAAATCTGACATAGCTGAAAGCCAAATTTGTGTCTGGCCAGAAGCAGATGGAGGCTAAAATTAACCCTGATACAAAAAGCAGAACTAACATGTCCTTATTATTTTGTACTTTCACAACCGTGAAAGACAGTTTCCATTACGCAGGGCAACTGTCAATTTACATACAGACCACAGCCTTTTTTAAACATCTCAATATGGGCTGGAGATTGTATGAAATAACTTAAATAAAACATGCAGTATGACTCAAATATGAGGTTACATGGTATATTTTAGGTTAGACCAGGCAGTACTGCAGAGGTGTGAAGCTATAGAAGTGATTATTTAGAGGCTGTCAACCATTGCCACAAACAGTCACAATGTAATGTCATTTTAGGAGTCAATAAAATATGTTTTTATGTACAATTGAGGGGACAAGATTAAAATGCTTTCTATATATTTTATAAGAATATTTCATGTCTAAAATTTCATGCTGTGTTCCACTAGAATTGATTTGTGATATTTTGTCAGAAGGATTTTGCTTGTACCAGAAGGACATGTCACGTGTCCTCATGTTAAACAGGAATAAGTGAACAGGAAGTGGGCCGGTCTAAAGGGCTTGATCCCCGGGCCACGCGAAGCCTTTCTGTGTGGAGTTTGCATGTTCTCCCCATGTCTCTGTGTAGGTTTCTCTCTACCATTAAAAAAAACAAAACAGGTGAAGAGTTAATTTGCAAAAACAGATATCTCCATTGTTTCTAAGAATTTGTTTCTAAATAGTTTTAGATTTTTATCACCGTGCTCTAAAAAGGGACGGCAGGAAAAGTAAAGCTGAATCAATTTCATCAATAACAAGTGACTAAATGTTTCGGATTCACACAAAAGGATCTGGTCAATAAAAACACTGCTGCACAAAGAGAAAATTACAAGCTTACGTTGAGTTTTGTCAATGGCACTTATCTGTTTTTGCAAAATGAACTCTTCATGTACAAAAGCCATGATGAATGAAGAGTGTGTTTGTGAGTGTGGGGCTACAGATGAACATTAGTCCATGACTACATTCCAGCGTGCCGTGTTTACATGCATGAGTCTCGCGTATTCATGTAGTGCAGGGGTGTCTAAACTTTTTTAAAATCAGGGGCCGCATATTTAAGTGTGTATGGCATTAGGGGCCAGAGAGCGTGGCCAATTATGGAGTGAAACATTCAACTGGGTGCATTCACCAGAGATTTTAACTAGGGCTGGGATGATATGGCCAAAAAATCTTATCACACGGTTTCCTTTTAGTTTAAATCACGATTTCGTGTGATTTTCATGTGTAAATTGTCTTTTAAAGGTGACTAAACCATCTGCTTCTTCTGATTTAGACTTAGTGTTGTTAAGTCTTTGGTTAAGACCTGTTTTAGTCCGAATTTCAGTCCTTGCAGAGTTTTGACATGCTTCACCCATGGTTTATTTCTGATTGAGTCCTTGGGTTTGGACCTGGTTTAGTCCTGGTTTAGTTCTGGTTTAATCCTGACAGTAGTGGAGAAAGTGTCAGTATTTGAGCTCAGAATTGCGTTAAACG
The DNA here is from genome assembly GCA_900303255.1 of Lesueurigobius sanzi. Taxonomy (NCBI): domain Eukaryota; kingdom Metazoa; phylum Chordata; class Actinopteri; order Gobiiformes; family Gobiidae; genus Lesueurigobius; species Lesueurigobius sanzi. The sequence goes on from OMNZ01108444.1 coordinate 32,726, forward strand.
TAAAAACCACTGAATAAAGATATGACGAGACTACCAAAAAAGCAGATCGTCATGGACGTCAGATCACGATTTGATTTTTATCATAATGTGGCGCAGCCCTAAATTTAACCATGGAACCACACTTTCATTTAGGCTTGGAAGCTTAAAGCGGCTCCGAATACCTCTGTATCAGAGCCATGAACACTTAGTAACTGCATCAGACTAAGGTAAACTGAATAACCTGTTCCAGCCGTTTGCTCTGTGTGGTATGTCCACACTCACATCTGCTGCTAATGTACATCTGTAAATTCCCCCATTTACGCAACTGCCTTTGAATTGTGTAAATTTGCTATTAGATTTTTTTTTTTCTTATTCTATTTTTATGCATGCACTTACAGTTCTAATTCTTATTTTTTCCCATAGTTTAATTATTAATCACTAGTTTATTATTTGCACGAGCACATCGAAGACAATTCTTAGTCTGTGAAACCTTTCATTGTCAATAGCAATAAAGACTATTCTGGTTCTTAAATGAAAGATATTGAGGTAATAATTGTGTGCAACGATTAAACTTGCAGTAAAAAGTACCATCTCTGGTGATGTGTGTCAACTCAGTAAGAAGCCCATGGGCCAACCAAAATTAGTCTGTGGGCCACATTTGGCCCCCGGGCTGCACTTTGGGCTCCCCTGATGTAGTGTTTTGTAGGCCTAGTCTTTGTTAGCAAAATACATTTTAGTCCGCCTTAGTCCTCATTTTTTGTTGTAGACATGATTTAGTCCTCATGTTATAGTTCGTAGACTTAAAGAAGAGGTACTAAAGTGTAACATTTGAGAGCCAGTTGGTTAGATCAGATGGGTGATCAATAAGGGCATACTGGACATCCAATGGGTCAGCAGGAGGAGTATTTAATTCATGTTTCATGTAGTGACTAAGACTGGATACAAATCCAGTCACAGAGAGACTGGGGACTTCTCCACAGGCTTTACCCAGAAACAGACAGATTCTGTCCATGTTTGGTCAAATTGTCCAGTGCTGACACATGGCCCATGACGTGGCATAAGTCATGTTATAGTACAAAAAATAAAACAGAAGTCCTTAATAATATAGGCCTATTGTAAGTACTATGGTATAATCTGAACACAGAACTCTGCAATAGTTTTCAATGAGTAAATTCTCTTCTTTGGTCAAATGGATTCGGCATTAATTTGAAACTTGGACTGAACATTTAAAAAAAAAGACAAATGATCGGTAAGATACTGGGACTTTATACAGTGGGTTGCATAAATATCTGCACCCCTTCAACTTTTTGACCCCACTATTGTATTCATAAAAAAAACTTCCAAATCATGTATAAATTTCATTTCACTTCATCATTGTGTGTCCCATAGTGTGTGTCTTTCACATAACATTTCAATTGAATACATGTATGTACAGTATATGTACCTAGTATGGCAAAATGTCAAAAAGTTGAAGGGGTGCAGATATTTATGCAACCCACTGTAGCTAGAGCTGCAACTAACGATTATTTTGGAAGTTGATTAATCAACTGGTTATTTTTATTATCAGAATGAGCATGGAAAGTGTACTCCACATTTGAAAGCCCAGAACCTCTAAAATTCAGTCTGGGATTGTGAAAGTGAGATAGAGGGAGTCCTTTAACATTTATTTCCAAAGTGGTTTTGCCGTAGGACCATGCAGCACTAAGAGTTTGATTATTTCTGCTTCGTTGATGGTCTTTTCTTGAAACAATTAGCCAATTGCTAAAATAATTCA
>OMNZ01108445.1:0-21213 GCA_900303255.1 Lesueurigobius sanzi
TACGAATTTTAAAAAAAGTACGATTAGGGGATATTCCTGTGAGGTTAGCGTTACATGCTAAAAATAACATGCCTTAGCTGTTCGATTTATCTTGCGTCCTACATGACTCTGCACCCCTCATATAACTTATATTGTTATACATACAGTATTTTGCATGTGTCCTGCAATCGTTTGCCTGCACAAACAACGTCAATGAAAATTGTAGCTTTCTTTTCTAATTTTAATTGCGATGAGATGTTTTTGTCTTAATCAAAGTTAAACTTGTCCCACTGGCAGATTTATTTAAATTAGCCGACTTAAAACACAAATTCAAGATTCAAGATTTTTTATTTGTCAAAACCATGTGAATGGTTCGAAATTACGTTTCTCTCATCCTTGATTGTGGAGCGGGGGGAGGGGAAAGAGAGAGGGGAGGGAGGGAGGGGAGCGAGTTCAGCTTCCCGATGGAACTGTGTACGAAACTGTTCCTCAGTCGACTGGAACTGACCTGTAGATTCCGCAGTCTCCTCCCTGAAGGCATCACCCTGAAGAGACCCATGGGTGTGAAGGGTCCCTGGCGATTTTGATGGCTTTGCGGGTGAGACGGGTGGAGTACATGTCCTTAATAGAGGGGAGAGGGGCCCCACAGATGGGTGGAGTACATGACCTTAATAGAGGGGAGAGGGGCCCCACAGACGGGTGGAGTACATGTCCTTAATAGAGGGGAGAGGGGCCCCACAGATCTTCTCTGGAGGCTCCTTCGACAGGAGGCAGTGCTGGCGCCGTGCCACACAAATACCTTAGCTGCTAGATGTATCCTGCATACTCGTGGTGCGGGTCCTACATGTACCCCTCCAAACTGACGTTAATTCCAGTATTTATATTATTATTATGTATATTTTGCCTGGGTCCTGCTCCTCCGGTGACGAGCTTTCTACGTACTTTGAACTATTCTCTCGCCTTGACAGCGGTTCATCATTATTCAAGCATACCCAATGTAAACAACTGATATCTGATATGAATAACTGATGTGTGATATTGGAAGCATATGGTTTCATTCAGTCATGTGTCCCATGTTTGTCAACTTTGAAACCCATCTATTCAGCACTTCGTCTCAAACAGGAATGGAGAGGGTCCAGTGCTCGGCTGGTGGGATGCACTATGTCAGGCTGGAGGACAATTCTGTTCCGTGTTGAAATAGCAGTCTTTTGAACACAAGAAACATAGGAATAACTCATGCAGCAGCTTTATCCATGTAGCACATTAATGCAAAGGTTTTCCTGTGTTTTCGTGGAGCCAGTTTCAGATCTTTGTTGTCCGCATCAGTGACTGGGTGCATGTAGGGACAGTGTAGTACGATGATCCTTATGTCTCGGCGAAGGAGAGTTTCCAGGTGATTGCTTTGAGTGACATTCAGAGCTCAGAGCGGCTCAAACAGGTGAAGCGTACTCAGAATGAGGCAAGATGTAACATTTGAATAGTCTCAATAATAGAGCCACCTTTCTACACGCATAATCCAATTTGAGATTGTTTGTTACCCATAATCCTATCAACTGTACAGCACATAGATTTGATCAACATTTCATTTGGCTGAAATTCATACTGTCATGATGATGATGATTTACTCGAGCAACTTAAACAACAAACAGAAAAAAAAATCAATATGAGTTACATGTTTGATGTGTACAACAGGCATCACATGTCATGAACACAAATACAATATAATCCATCCATCATCCATCTTCTTTCACTTATCCGTTGCCGGGTCGCGAGGGCAGCAGTCCAAGCTGCCCAGATCACGCTGCAGCAGTCCCTTATGGCTCCTCCTGCAGATGGTGGGTCCACGGGAGGACGGCCTCACGACGCTCCTCCACCTCTGGGCGACATAACACTTGATGGTCTCTCATCATAAGGAGCTTCTGAACTGATCTTGAAGAATGGTGGCGACATTATCAATTCATTTATTTGTTTGAAAGGGAATGGCATGAAGTAACGGCGATGACAATAATCCATGTAAGATCTTATCGTTCTCTGCTCTATTGAAAATATGAATTGTTTATGCATTGTTTTAATTCTGTGAATACGTTTGCATTGCTTGTGCTTTTCCTCCAAACCATTCCACAGTTTGACACAGACACACAAAAACTCAAAAGTTCTAATAGTTCTAACTTTAAAGTTCGCCGTTGCCCTTAAGTGATACCCTCCTTCTTTACGTCTGAACAACTTCTGTATTTCATCAGATCAGGTACAGGATGCATATGTGCGCAGAAAAATCAGATTTTGGTCACTTTAGCCTACATATATGTCTTTTTACTCCCTGAGAGACAGTAGCAGATGCAGTGGGATTCATAACATGGCGACAGCAGGTTGAGCACACGAGCTCCTGCCTCTGGTGAGGGCTTTGATGAGGCAGTGGTGTGCTCTAGTATTGATCCAGCTCACTGCTCTGATAGGGCTGTGTTATTACAGGGTTACGGCATGCGCTGGTGGGCTCAGCGGGAAAAGTCTTGGGATTACCGGCGCTGTCAGCTCAAGGGAACCAAGCCCCCCGCTGAAGAAAAGGATTTTGTTACAGAATTGTCTGTGGAAGAAATACAATACAAGAAATTCAATACAAGAAATTGTTGTGCGCTGCAGGTGAATAGGGGGAAACATCAAATTGAGTGAGATGAATTTGAAACTTTTGCTGTAGATTACTGACATAAATACATACATTATAAATAATGGATGAAGCCAGTTGTAAATGTATGGTTTTTATTGTGTTGATATATTAGTTGCAAAGATTTGTTCAGAGGAGATTGTGGACCTTGTTTAGTTTTTGAATAAACTAGTCTGTAAAATTGTGCCTCGTTTTTTAGGGTTCAAAACTCAATACATCAGGCTAGGGATTACATATTGAAAAATCCCTCTTAAAGGGCCTATATCATGCTAAATCAACTTTTTTGAGCTTTCAGCCATGTTAAAATGTTATTTCCTTCACACACGCATGTCTGAGCAACTCTGATGAGTCCTGCTCTCTGCGCCGCTGCTCCACCCAGTGCTGGAAAACGACTCGATCTTACCTGCTTGTGTAACCATGTAAGGACAGGCCCCATCGAGGAAGTGCCACACCGCCCTGCACCATAACACACACGCCCACTCTCTCAGTTGCGGTCTCCGCGGTACAAGCTCTCTTCACAAGTTATGAAGCACCAAAGATAATGTCTAGTTGACGAAAATGTGTGTTTGGTTTCGAGGGGTATAGGACTTTGTTCAGCCTTTCCAAAGAAGAGTCTAATCGCCAGAAATGGTTGGATTTCATGAGTGGTAGCTCGCTTTCCCCAGCTCGTTTGAGACTGCTGAACCGTTGCCAGTACCAGCACGGATTTTCCGAGAGGTTAACTCTTGAAACTGATGCGATTTCCCACAATAAAACCACCCAGGCCAGAGCGGTGAGTAAAAAACCAAGCTGCTAACGCGAGCTAAATGCTAACAATGTTGTGTTAGCCATTAGCTATAAAGCTGTAATCGTGGCACATTCACAACGTGGTTAAAACATTCTTGTTGAATTAACATTTTAAATGTGATTAACATTTAAACTGTTAAAGCATGAGGCTGTAGTGATGTTTTTATTATTGCCCTGGGTCTGCTCTGTCCCCAAAGTTATATATACTCCTTGTAATGTAAGGCTCCACACTCGCTATGTTTACTCGTAGTATTGATTGAAAATTTTCATTGACAATGACAATAAATTATATTCTGATAAAGTTTCGTGGGCAGTGGTTCTACGGTGATGTCATGAAATGGGTGGTATCCACACGGGGAGAGACGGTGTTTTATTCATTCGAGCGTCTTTTCTTCTGGGTTGGACATTTATACTTATATTTCATAAAAACTGAGTTCTGCATGTTATGGAGATGTTGTCGCCACAATGTGAGAAAAATGCATTTTGAGAAAATGGCCCTTGAAGTTGCAATTTTATAAATCTATGAAGAAACTTTGAGTCAGTACAATAATGAAAAACCTTGCTGTGAGGATTTGGCAATTTATTTGTTTCTTGGTTCAAAGTGTATAAGTTAAGAGACATAACTGACCCAAAACCTAAAAAAATTGCCTTAAAAACACAGCTATGGACCAAAGTCCATAGGCTAAGCTTTAAACTTGCAGTTGAGATGTGTGCCAACTCAACAAGAAACTTGTGGGCCACCAAATATTGGTCTGAGTGCCGCACTTTGGGCAACCCTGATCTACACTATGTGGTTCCAGGATGATCTATCATTACAGGAGGAAAGTTAATACGAGAGGCATGGGCCATTGTGCGCCGCTGTGGCCACGGCCAGTGGAGGGGCCGAAATGCAAGGAGCGAAAGGAGTGCCCATGCCTGCCTATAAAAAACGGCCAAAGGATTTAAAGGGAATGTAAACTTATAAGGGGACGTTAACTCATGAGCAAGATTCAAGATTCTTTATTTGTCAAACCATGTGAATGGTTCGAAATTATGTTTCTCTCATCCTTGATTGTGGAGCGAGGGGAGGGGAAAGAGGGGAGGGAGGGAGGGGAGGGAGTTCAGCTTCCCGATGGCCCTGTGTACGAAACTGTTCCTCAGTCGACTGGAACTGACCCGTAGATTCCGCAGTCACCCTGAAGAGACTGTGTGATGGGTGCGAGGGTCCCTGGCCATTTTGATGGACACAACTGTACATCACAACTGTACATCACAACTGTACATCATGGCATAAGCCGAAAAGGCTTTTGATTTCACCATGACAGGATATGCAAAACACACAACTCTTGATTTTACATTTTTCTTCCAAAATAGAAAATACAATGAACGCAAAAGTACACGGACCAGTATTAAACCAAATGTTGCATTCTGTTGAACAAAAAGCCCAAACAGAGCCTGTGCAGCTGATGTTTCTGTGTGGAGTTTGCATGTTCTCCTCGTGTCTGCGTAGGTTTCCTCCGGGTGCTCCGGTTTCCCCTACCGCCAAAAACATGTACAATAGGCAAGGATGAATGATGTCTGGGTGAGTGAATGTGGTGATCGGAGGGTCCGTTGGCGCCTGATGTGTGCAGCCACACCTCTGTCGGTCTGCCCCATGGGGCAGCTGGTTACCACTGGAGTGAATGTTAATCAACTCATGTAAAGCGCTTTGTGACTCTGTCTGTGAAAGGCGCTATATAAATAAAAGCTCTCTCTCTCTCTCTCTCTCTCTCTCTCTCTCTCTACTACGGTAAAGGGTTTTTTTTTTTGCTCAGAACCACATTGATTATTGAATTTCTTTTTGTTGCAGGTCTCATTATGGGAGATGGAAGTGCTCACCAATTTACTTACTCTTATAATAACCGTGGCTGAGTGGTCTACAGGGGAATAAGACCTAACGAAGTGTCATCAGCTCTGATGAAAGCAAATTGATTTCTGCTGCGAGGTTTGTGTAATAAGTGTCTTGATGAGCTTGAATATGGAGAGAGCCACACCTCTGTTTGTGATGAAAGGTTCACAGATGATGAGTCCATAGGTGTTTGAAAGATGTGATAAAATAGGAACTACTCAAGACAATGAGATCCATGTTCAGATGCCACACATCAAAGAAGTAAAATCACCCAATTAATATACCATTGTTATAGGGAATATGTTGGCGTACAGTAAAGTAGCAAGTGGACGGGCTGGCAGGGGGCTACACTCTTACACTTTATAAACGAAGTCTTACAAGATGAGCTCAAACTCTGACTGTTGGAGGGTTGGTCAAAAAGAGCTTATAAGAAATTAGGTCCCAGTACAACACTCCTATCACAAACACGATACAAATCTAAATTTGGAACTGTGTTCAGTGTGTACTGTAGCCCGAACTGGAAAGAAACTTGGTACTTGGTCATTCACAATAGCATCTTGGATTACTTCAAACACTTATGGGCTCATAAGCACAAGAGTTAAGTCCATGTTTGCTTTGGTGATACAGCCATGTTGGAGACGTGACATTTTGGAATACTTAACTAAACTAATGAAACTAAGATTACAACTATTGGAAAATTGAATATTGCACCCTTAACTGAGCCTGCAGTGGTTATTTTTGCAAAAGTAGCAAAGATAATATTTCAAAGCAAACAACTCACACTGTGAATCCAAAATATTGGAACTAATCAGAAATTCAAAACACAATTCCAACTGACCTTTCTCTGCATCTCATTCCCAGTGTTTTTGTACTGTCAAATGAGAGCCTGACCATTACAGAGTAAAATCAATACAAGATCCCCACAAACTCAAGAGAAAAGACACGAAACTGGGGAATATCAATAAAAGCCGGCTTTTGAGCAAAGCAGTCTCTGACAGCATGACAAAGAGCTGTGAGCGCTACAATCAATGGGGCTAATTAACTGTTTTACACAGCGCAGCTCCTTAAATATCAGCTAAACAAGCAGTCGATAAAGACAAACTCAATGCTTACAAACTATGTGTCAGACCTGCATCCTCCACTGACCTCACAAACTCAGATTCGCTTCTATCCAGTTCCACAACAGGAACATTTGTTGTGCTACAGGCACCAGCGCTGGGCCACATGTCGCAGTGATGTGACATCCATGACCAAACATACAGGGACATACAGGGACATGCAGGGACATACAGGGACATACAGGGACATACAGGGACACTGCGGAACATTTTGGATTATACTGCTGCAAGCAATACATAACATGCTCCAAAAGACCAGTGAGGCACAGAAGATGATATGACATGACATTTTTCATACGAATATGAATGATAACACAACAAAAAAAAAATCTGCTCATGTGGTTGTGCGAAGCCATTAATTGTCAAAATAAAAAGCGCAATATAAGCATATATACAGCTACACAGCAAAACCCAGTGCTGTCACAGGAGGAAACCATTTTTAGAAACAATACGATTCCTTTAGAGCCAAGGCTTTTGAGTTGTCCCCATAGGTTTCTGTAATATAGTGGTCTTTTTGGAATCGTACTGCATGGTATCACAGCAATGTCAGCACGCGCCATGAGGACCACAAAGTAGAACTATCCTCTTGCATATTGGGCTTGAGAATCCTTGTCTACAAAGGTTATACTTCGCATTCAGATAATGTGTCCAACAAACCAGACGAGGATTTTGTTGGTCTACACCAGTTTTTCCCAACCAGGGGCCGTAAGAAATCATCATGGGTGCCGTGGAAATTTCACCTGATCGCCGTGTAGTGGTCAGGTAGAACAAGCTCTACCATTAAAGGGGCGGCAACGTGCAAAATAAAGCCCATGGTCACATTGATATATATATACAGTGAAGAAAGTAAGTATTTGAACACCCTGCTATTTTGCAAGTTCTCCAACTTAGAAATCACTTAGATGAACGGGGCCATGTATTGTGAGATTTTGGCCAAAAACCTCCTTCCCTCAGTGGAGCCCCAGTCCCAGGGACATTGACAGTCATCATTAGCCTCTTCTATTTTCTGACAATTGCTCCAACAGTTGTCCTTTTTACACCAGGCTGCTTGGCAATTGCCCCGTATCCATTTGCAGCTTTGTGAGCTTTTGTCTTGCCCATGTTGGTAGTTAGACTTTTGACTGATTGTGGGGTGCACAGGTGTCTTTATGAAAGCTAAGAACCTCAAACAGGTGCTACTAAATTAGAATCATGAGCAGAGTGTAGTTGGACTATTTAAAAGCAGAATAACAGGTCTTTGAGGGTCAGAATTCTAGCTGATAGACAGGTGTTCAAATACTTATTTTCAGCTGTATCACACGAATAAATTGTTAAAAAATCATAGATTGTGATTTCTGGATTTTTTCTTTTTAGATTATCTCTCACACAGTGGACATGCACCTACCATGAACATTTCAGACCCCTCCATGATTTCTAAGTGGGAGAACTTGCAAAATAGCAGGGTGTTCAAATACTTACTTTCTTCACTGTATATGCTTATATTGATATATGCATTGTTATTGTGTGCATAATTATTGTGATATACTGTTTGTGTTCCCGCACACACAAAAATGGCAGGGTATCAACATTGTTGCACTGTGTGAGACAGTAGGTAAAAATCTGGAAAATCTTGAGCGGAAGTTGTCATATTATTTCCCTTCACTTTCCACTGATTGCCTTGTGCTAGGAACCCATTCTGGCAAATGTTCTGTTCCCTTTCTCCACAACATACAGTATCTATGTGAGGAGGGCTGTTCAAGCATGACTATAAAGACAAAAACAAGAGACTCAGAGCTGTTCGTATCTCTCTCTTCCATTCCTGCAAGAGTTTCAGTGTTGTGTTCAAACAAGCAAGCACAGATTTCACACTAAGTAAATATGTTTTGACAATATGTTCAGTCTATTTCAATAAATATACTTATTTGTGGTCATTTTTCATTAGTGGGGTGCATTTTTTTATTGTGAAAAGAGTGCATTGGCTCAAAAAGGTTGGGAAACACTTAAGAAGCTGTTATTGCAAGTGAAATGTTTTTGTTTATGGCAATTAGGCAACTTGTATTTAACACATTTTGCCAAAGCTTGAATAGACAGATGCATGAGTAAAAACTAGCAATATTACCCAGTTGGCTTTGTACAATGGTCTAGATTTAAAATCTGTTGTTTTGATACCCATATCTCTCCAGCTGGTTACCTGGACTAACACATCGGAAGCCAAGCCACCCCTCAGGACTCTCCATAATCACGTAATCCGTCCATTCACCGGATAGAACCTCTTTAAATCCGCTTGTATTTACCTGCACACTCTCCTCCTCGGGGCCAACGCGCTGCTAATAAGCAATAAGCTACAGTAGGCCCAGCGCTGTGAATCCCCCCACTCTCTATCTTCGCAAACATGGAGGAGGTGGGGGCCAGAGAAAAGCCGTGGGGGAGAGAAGTAGACAAGGCCATTAACACAAGACCACCTTCACAAACTAGGGATATAAACTAGAACACAGAGGTTTGCTACAGGCATTTACAGAGACAACAATCTGCAGGTACGTCTTAATATCTGATATGGCAAGGTATGGGATACAAAATGGTTAATTACTTCCACTGTAGCTTTAAGCACAATGTTACATCTCATAACGCCTCAAGGTCAGTAAAGTGAAGAACAATCAAAGATATTCTTCCTTTTTAGATTTGTTGTGATGCTATTGTTGTACTAATAAGACCATACAGAAGAGCTAAACACTATACAAACCCTTTTCTGCTGTTCCCTGTCAAATTTTGGGGCATTTTATCGTAAGCAAATGTTATTTGCTCGTTTGTGGTCAAAAAACGTTTGTAGGGATGTCAAGATTCAAAATGTTTGAGTCATGATTATTGTGAGAAAAAAAATTGTGATTTTCTGATTATTCACGATTGTCGGAATCAAAGAATTTCTGAAATTCTTACAAAAAGTATTGTCCAAATTTACACAAAGAAGTAACAAGGCATTATGTGTATATTTTTATATTTATTTAATTGTTTTAGTTAAAAACCTATTAAATATTCACCCTATGTTAAAAACACTTAATTGCTCTTTTGAAAATAGCAGATTTCTGTGCGCATGCATTTACATAACGTACTGCTGCACATGGTTCTTTTGGAAGTCTTCCTTTGGTGAAGTTATGCAATTATCATGCCAATGTGGAAAATATTTACTCTGCACATTGGATTATTTAACATGTCACTGATGGTGTTTTGGGTGGAACACTGGATTCCATTTCATCAGCGATTTACTGTGAGTCCTAAAATTCCCACGATCAACCTACTGTGAGCTTGACCGTGTTTGTTCTTCTCTGTTTTTTGTTACATTAGATTTTAGTTGAAATTTAGAAGGAACAAAAAACAGAACCCTTACCACCCAGTGCCCAAAAAACCCCAAAAGACTGAAGAGAAAGCCAGCCAAACAGAACCAAACAGGACAACACTGGACCAAAGCCACAAAAAAAAACAAGAATCTAAACCAAATTAAAATAAAGTGAGAACAGGCCCCACCAGGCCAAAACGGCATGGTATCAGGCAGCCCATGGTATCAGTTGACTCTGGCACGCCCAGGGACAGAAGCGAGGAGCGAGAGCGAGAGCGAGAGAGGGAGTGTGCCTAAAGATCAGCCTATAAGCGGAGGAAAGCATTCCAGATACAAAATAAAATAGGATTAAGAATACAAAATAACCCAAAGTAGCTCAAAACAGAAGGGAAAATACTTTTTAAAAGTAAATAAATAAATAGGCAACAATTGACAAGAAATGAAGAAGGCATAAAATAGTGTATGTGCCCGGAGCACATGGCAGTACTGCCCCTCATGGCTAAATGGTAAACTGCAATTTATGCAGCTCTGTAAATGCAACATTATGACCTCATGGCATGACTTTCTGTGTTTATCTGTGTGTGCCCACACACATACACACACCCATCCCATGGTTCTCCAGGCGCAACCCATTTTACTACAAATGTGGGTGGAGTTTACTTCCACTTTAATAATGTAATGAGGAGGTAATTATCTATTTGAAGTTGAGTGGCTTATATGTAAAAAGTGTCTGGGGTGAGGGACCCAGCTTAGACTGTTTCCTAACAACCTGCTCCGGGATAAGTGGAAGAAGATGTACAAACTCTCAGGAGATAACTTCCAGCCCATAATCTGATTCACAATGTGATAATAAGGTTTTTGGTGAGAACATTAATGGTTGAAAATAAAACATCTGAGCAGAGCTATAAAAATGTTCAAAGCACACATTTAATCCATATTTGACATTCTGCACTCTTAAAGAAATACTACAGGCTTTACATTATGAAATGTCAAATTACACCACAGTTGGCCACCCTTAATTGTTTTTCATTCCCAGAGTCAAGAAAAGCTTAATTACAGTTAAATGTCTGTAAAGGCTTTTAACCTTTACTGATTACACACACATTAACCACTCTCATTGTTTGATGGAGACTCTGGGGAATAGATCCTCAGAGCTCAAACCAATTAATGCAGCCAGGATGGCCCCCTCACCCACGCTGGGAGAGCAGTTCATCCCATGTTCCAGATATATTTAATTAGCAGGGCAATTAGACACAATCAGCTACACAATTTGATTATTTCAATTAAAGTCCGTCATAGTACGTTATAGTTTTACATTGCTGTTTTGAAAAGAATGGAATCTGTGTTCACAAATCTAACCATACTGGCACTGCATATTATGTGTTACAAGAGGAGCTAGAATTGTATATATCTTTACACTGAAATTGTTTTATATGTAAGATTTAATTTCAAATGTATTCAAATGTTTCTTTTTTTAATCACAGAAATAATGTGCTTGGAATTTTAAACTCGGCTCTTACCCTCTTTACTATCAAAAACAATTACTGTATCTCAACTTCTGCCGTTTTATCAATGAAAGCTGTGCTCCCGTTTTTATGAGCATTAGCCTCACGGCCAATCACAAGATGGCTGCCACTCTACCCACATCAACAGGCGTCATGTTTCTATCTTGAGTTTCATTGAAAGTACATTGTGGAATTGTGCTAAACAATACTTGACATACTGTAAGTGCGTATCTTGTGACCCAGTGGCTGTATGGGTGGTTAGCCTTTACTTTCTATCATAGCAGCCTTTATGATGCTGAAGGATCAAGGTTTTTAGGGTGAATTGTAGGTCATCATTTTCATTGCGATGCCATGGAGACTGTTCCATCAGCAGAGAAAACCTACCAGAAACCTAAAAACAAAAGATCCTGGCCTTTGACCATAAAGCTCACTGTTATGGAAAGTAAAGCTGCTATGCTAACTTCCCATCTGAGGTGGCTTAGAATCCGAAAGGCCACCCCACTCAGAGGCGGATGCACCTCACGCATCCCCTAGTGGAACCAATTTGAGGAAGAATCCATCCCCCTTGGACGGATGGGCCAGTGGTGAATTTTTGGTCGACCAGAGTCCAGTGGCTATGTCCGGCGAGAGTTGCAGTGGGTAGACAGAGTCCAGCAGCAGTGTTTAACCCGAGGAGGAGGATTCATAGGACCAGATGGCTATAGGTTTGGGCGACGCCATCTGGTCCTATGAATGCTCTCCAGTCCCCACGATGACGGCCGTCGTTCGGGTCTTGAGCAGCCCGGAAACTCTCCGCCGGAGTGGGACAGAAAAAGTTAAGTATGTAATTGTATAATAATAACATAACAAAAAAAATATTGCGCTAAACACAACATATTATATTTGCCAAAAGGCTAGTCGATCGTTTACTGTACACTGTTGACACTTGGGTGCCACCCCAGTAAAAAAGGTCTGGAAACGCCACTGCTAACCATACAGCCACAGGGTCACTAAAACGTCTAATACACACTAATAAGTTGGCCTTTTTTTGTTTGCATAGAAAGTTCCACAGTGCACCTTTAAAGATCTTTGGTGTTTCTGCGTACATGTAGACCTCCAGAACTGGGGAAAATGTTTTCCCAGTTGGAAAATGCACATGAACGTGGCCTCCTGGTCTGGAGGCCTCCTGCTGTGACCCCCAGCTCTGGGCAGATGTTACACCATCTCCCTGTTTCTTTTGGCTTCTCTCTCCAACTGAAAGCTGGGGAGTGTCTTCGGGTCATGGCTTTTTAAATGAGAAGGCGGCTTCTCCAGGGAGGCTGGAACTGGCCAATCATTGCAATGTACCGTGAGTCCTTTCGTTCTCATTGGTTAGAAGTTTAACTCCATGCAAATGTTTGTTATAAAGTTATTCAAGAGAAAACAAATATCACATAACACGTGAGTGGAGTATGACAAAATATGTATAATAAGTACAATATTTACAAAATAACGTAGCGTTGACCTGTAAAGAATTGTCTTTTGTCACATTCAAAGTGTAAAGTCAGTAAAGCTTAAAAGCGTTCCTTTTAATGAGTCTCTTTTAATGAGGTTAATCAGTCTTGGTGTTTGGTATCGTTGGATTGAACTTAAAGTTCCTTAAGCATGTCTTTCCTTGAAGAGTCTGTAGCCTAACTCACACCTGGACATAATGGACCAGTGCAGCGTGCACCCGCTTGTGAATGCACACGGTGATTGGCTAATCACCCTCTTGGGAGTGGCAAGTGTTTTTTTTATTCATTGTCGTTGAGGAGCACATCATTGCGAAAGAGAAGGCACTGGGTCTAAATGGTGGGTTTGCGCTGCAGTAGACTGATGCCTTCTTGAGCAGGTGCCTGTGCTGCTGTCGCTCCGTTTCTGTCTTGTCTCTATCCTCTATCAATGACATTACGTCATTTCCGTCTTTAACCTGCCGCAACAGCGCAATAAGATTCACTTAATCCATCTATCTGAAAGTCCCGCTCACGGTGCAGCTCTTTTTTCACAATAAACTTGCTTTTTATGCAAACCCCGACCACTCTCCGCCCTCACGGCTTTGACCCAGCTGTGTGTGACTGCTGGTTACGCGCAATGGGCGAGAATGGGCCGTCTCTGTGACCGTCATGGCTGGGCGCTGACATTGCTGCAATATCGCCTCTATCCACTAGGGGCTCCAAAAAGACCTTCATAACATGTATTCCTATGGTGACTTTACACGTGTCAAAAACAGCTTTACAGCCCGGCTCCTAATACTTTCATTATTTCTAAAGGTAGCTATACCCTCTGTGATAATGCTCAGAGGGAAATGGAGTCTTTAATGTTGTTAGTTTTTGTTAACTGGAATTTTAAACTCTTGCTTATCTAATGAAGCTCATTCTAATGATTTGTGACGTCACACGCTCCCGGCTATAGGCTAACAGAGCACCGTGCTGACGGGGCGGGGCCAGAGAGGGCGTGGTTATGGCTAAACTACACGCCCAGGAGGCTGAGATACAGCCAGACACACCTCTTTTACCCTTTTTAGGACTATCCACTGGAGGAGGAGCAAGTTGCGCCATTTAGATTGACATTCGCGGTGCGTAAGCTGGCTCCATTTGCACTTTACCTGGTGGCGATGTGTGAATTAGACTTGTGTGACATTCAAAGAGAAAGATTTGGAAGACTTGTAGTTCTGCTCTTGTTGTAGTTCTTCTTTGGGTTTTTGTGTATGACCCAAAATAATTTCTTTGTTGTTGTGTCTGTGGTGGGGGGAGACGCTCAAGGCCAGTGCCTTATCTGCTTCTCCTTCATTGGCACAAGAGTGTCACGTTTCACTTCTCCTATAGGCCTGGCCCATCACAAAGTGTGGTCTAATTTCTAGTTAAACTTTAAAAATGTTAAGGGACAAAAATTGCCAAAACTCTCTAAATTGACCATTGCATGAAAAATGGATGTATTCACTTACCATGTCTTGCTTTATAATATAACCAAAAATAATAACAATGGGACGGCTATAGGCCTTTATCTAATCATTCAGTGCTTTCTGAGGACGTTACGTTAGACGGACCACAAAGCTTTGACGTGAGCCTCTCATACAAAAGACCCCACCCTTTTTGCATGATACACACTCTCATGTAGAGCACCTGTCAAAGTAGATCCGTCCCCAAAGCGTTTCCAGACACTTCCATCCAAGGACAAATCAATTAGTGCAGAGAGAGACAGGCAGATGGTGGAGAAGGACGGCTCTGTGCCTCAGGTGAGAGGAATCGCGTGGCTGCGGAAACTGTCAAGTGAGATCCTCGTCTGAGCACCCCCTGCACCAAACTCACACACCACCCATTCAGACGCACAGAGAGGCCCCTCACAGCACAGTATACAGCAAAACACACACAACAAAGAGGGGAAGAGGAGTCTGAATATTTCATATATTATCAAACTGAATTACAGATTCACGCTCCTGCTGAAGAATCGCTGCAGGTGACGCTGAGGAGGAACACGGGGCAAATACTGGCAGGCAAAAAAAGACTTTTTTATTTTTCAATTTTCAGATTGTGGGCCAGTTTTATCTGTTCACATACACTGCAAACTTCCACCTGATAATAAATAAATTCCCACTTTTTCAATGTTTCTCCATAGATTAAAATTGGGAATTGTAACTTTAAAGGTAATTTTTCCTACACATCTCCATGAGTAGTATGATTTAGTAATCAAATTATTTGCAGTAGAGGAAATCTTCAATATCTAAGTGAGGAGCTCAGTCACCCAGTGGGACGAGTCCAGAACTCTCCAGGGAGGCAACCAAGAGGCATCCAAAACAGATGCCTCCTGCCAGGTGATTCTGACCATGAGCCTGGCTCCATCTGGAGATGGGGCCCCGGGAGCTGCACTGTGGTCGCCCACTGCTCCTGATGGATTTCCCCAGCGGCATCAAAGGATGGGTTAAATGCAGAGGACAAATTTCCCTACGGGGATCAATAAAGATGCTCTTTCCTTTCCTCTTTCCAACTCGTGGACGACTGAGAACTTACACAGACAGAATGTTATGAGTTGTTACGGATAAAACCTGGGAAAGTCCTGCTTTAGATTATTGACCATGTTCTATGTTATGTCTTACACTTGAAGTAACCTATTATTATGTTGTACTTAAAATGTAGTTATCCTTTAGTACATAGTATGTAGCGGTAACTATCTTGGTAATACATAGAGTAAATACTTTGTAGTTACTCTGTTAGTACATAGTATGTAGTGGTACAAACTTGAAAATAACTATTGTTACTGTTACTACAGTGTAAGATATACAGTAAAATACAGTAATAGGAGTGTAGCTATGTTGGTAATACATGGGGAGCATAGAGTAAACACTTAGAGGTGAAATGCCTGGACCGGCACAAGACGGACGAAAGGGAAAGCATTTGCCAAGAATGTTAAAAGAAAACTTGCAATACACTTTCCCCCTCATTTTTGTGGCTGTAATCTACAAGAAAAAATTCAAATTGATATATGAAACTTAATTAATTTCTCCTATTCATCTGCAGTGTCTTGCCTTAAAAGATGTTTCAATATAGAGATTCAGTATTCGTCACTGGTTCATGAGGGGGAGACATTGGACCATTTGTCTAAAAACTCACGACAAAACAGCTCAATTATTGACTGCTGACCCCATATTTCTTTACAAACACCAAATATATAAATCACATCTAATTGATCTAATGTTGTGCAAATTCCTGATTGTGACTGATCCTGAACTGCCAGTGCAGAGGAAACTTTGTTGGCTATAAAGAATAGGTTTTCAGAATGATATTTTTTTGCGGCGCAGCTGATCTTCCGGCTGATCATATACTTACAAAGGAACAATGCATCAAAGAAGCTTATTGGACGGTTTTCCTGTCTCTTATTCCTACCTAAGAGATAAGCTAAGTGAATTGGGAGCTGCTTATCAGTAGCTAACCAGGACAAAGGCTTGGTTTGTTAATAACCAGATTTGAGAGGAAAGGGGCGCTCAAAAAGGGGAGGCTATTTTATAGAAAGCTTGGACATAGGACCCAGAACAGGGACAGGCAGAGCCATTAAAACGGCCTTTCTTGGAACTAATTAGCTGTAATTATGATAGACAAAGCCATGAGAATAAAGTACGTCAGCATAAAAAACAAAAGAACGTAGATAATTTATTGTCCTTGTGAGGATATGCATTTGCAGTGAGTAAAAAAGAACAAAAACATACACAAAGGCTAGATTCTACACACAGTCCAGACTCTGTCCAACATTCGAACCCCTCTTTCTCTGATCTAAGTCTAAAATGACCAAGGCACGCCTCCCACATTGTAATTCTCTATTTACATTTTCTAAAAAGCCTTTATTGCGTCTGGGCTAATCTATATTAAAACCTTTTAAAACATATTGCTGGTTTCTTCCACGTGTATCGGCTCCAACAAAGGTTTACCTCTTGCAGTGATATCTTAATAATTATAATAATCTTTACTGTTTAAGTTTCTTCTATATCAGACAAATAGGTAAGCGATGTGTTATTCATTTACCTTAACATATTTCGATAGCCAATCCTGCCATCTTCTTCAGAAGTGTCACGTGATGTTAGATGTGGTGTTTTATATCAGCTGTTGTTCTTAGACTTTCTCTCCAACCCAGTTCTGCCATGACCACGCCCCCTGTATTGTCCTAACCATAACCATATCCCTAACCCTAAACTTAAAACTCACCCTAACCATTATTAAAATTAAAATATATACTTAATGGAGCGAACAAACAAAAAAAAATCCCCAATAGGAGTGTCGTCCAATGAGAATGCGCGGGGGCGGGACTAATGGCAGAGCTGGCTTGGAGAAGGCGTGAGCGGCCGGTCACATCCTCCGCCGGTGGTAATTGAAGAATTGGGAAGTTGGAAAGCTCCTTCGTGATCTCAATCGCCTCCTTGATCCAACGTTAACACATCGCTTACCTATTTGTCTGATGTTGAAGAAACTTAAACAGTAAAGTAACTAGAAGACAAGATGAACACTATTCAGGTGTATAATAATCCTCACAGAGACATGATTTAAGTTTATATTGGGAATGTTGGTTCCTATATACAATGTTACATGACAATTGAGAATCAACACACATCTATCCAATCCATTGATCTTGTTGCTTGTGCCTTAAATTATTTCAACAAATGTATTTCAAACACTTTCCCCCAATCCGGCACACATCACGCTAATGAGAGATAATTCAATCCAAAGATTGTTTGTTCTGTTTTATTGTGCTTTCAAGTCCAGATGACAAGTCTGCGAGGCCCTAATCACACTGATAGACTACATAGCTGCCAAAACCGTCCGACCGCCGGCTAATTGAGATTCATGGCTTCAAAATACCAATCAGATAAAATGATTAAGTCTTTGCTTATCCAGATCTTCAAATGGCGGCCTCCTCTTCTCATGGCCATCAGTTCATTATTCATCTCTTTGTTTGGGAGATGTGTTGGTCCCTGGAGAGTATGGCTTTGGAACAATTAGAAAATGTTATTATTCTCGGGTAGCGCCATAATCTACACAGTCTGTATCGGTCCTCTGTCACGCATTGCTCTGATGACTGTTTCCTTTTACTGGATGAACGTATTGTACACAATATTCACAAAGGTATAGGTCATTTCATGTGAGTGGAGAGACGACATGTTTGTTTCTCATTTCAACAGCACACACAGATGGCCTGGGTCCTGGGGTCGCCCTCCTGGTGTGGAGTTTGCATGTTCTCCTCTGTCCCTAGAAGCAGGAGCAGAACAGGACAGAGTGGAGTGTGGAGTGTGCTGTTTCCATAGTCAAAAGTGTACCAGAGGGGAGTCCAAGCCGCTCCCCACTCAGACCGCTTCGAGGCTGCGGTTTGGAGCGTTTTATTTTGTTGGAGCGGCTCGTGAGGGATGAGGGGGAAAGAAAGGTTACGCACTGGGATGAGATGTGGAAAAATGCACAAGCCTAAAAGCATAAACATTATACAGTAACTTGGTCATATTTAACCAAGAGCTCCCAGTTGTGGAGATCAGCCTTGTATTCTCTGAAAGGTCGCTTTAAGGTACACTGTAACATTTCACCCAATAAATAGAAAAAAATATTTTTTTTTTATTTATTACAGATATTTTTTATTGTAGAAAAATACCTTAAAAAAATGCCAAACAAATTGTGGTGAACGGCTCACCTCTGTTGAGACCTGGCTTGTAACTTCACTGGGAGCCAAGAGTTTGTTCTGATCAGCGCTAAATGCCGTTTTAAATGACAAAAAACAGATCGACAATGGGTGAGTTTTGTGACTACGAATATCAAGGTGGAATCAACACCGCATCACCAACACGCTTCTACCCTTTACTGATGGCTTCTCTCACTCCTTGTTTGCTCGAGTTTAGTAAATGCAACTAGTGGTGGGATTTATGGCTCTTTACAGGGAGCCGAGTCTTTGGGATCTGTTTAATTCAAAGAGCCGTTCAGAAAACTGGCTCCTTTTATATAGATTTTTTAAATAACTTTTTACTTTCAAGCTGTACGTCTGTAAGTTCTAGGGCTGTCAAAATTGCTCAAAAATGACGTTTGAATATTCCCTTCAAAAAGAACACATATATTTGAATAGGTATTTGAATATCTGGTTGCGAGTTAAACTCCTTATTTGCACGTCATATACTCACCCTAGTTTACACAGTGTGCATTGTATCTTTAACATATATATCATATAATAATAAATGTGTCATATAATAATGTATAAGGTGACGCTGTTGTGACCCACTGTTAGCACAACTTTAGCTGCTGTTTAACATTAGCACATATCTTACCTTCATAGTTTTTAGCTGCTTCTTTTCTTCTGGTTTTTGCCTTGGAGCCTCAGAATAAAGGGAAAAGGTCCACCAAAAGGTACAGGCCGAGGAAAAGGCTTCCTGCCCCGTGCATTCTGCTATCCCCTCTTTCTCCGACTTGCTCTGGTACAGTGGTACTTCAGCCCCGCGGCTGCACAAAGTCAAAGCAGCCAGTTGTGCCGAGGCTGTTGTGTTTTTTTTTTTTTTTTACATTCAAATTTCTGTTTTTAACCACTATTCGAATATACTGTATATTCGAATATAGAATATTCGTTGACAAGCCTAGTAAGTTCTCAGTCGGAGTTGTCCATCGTAGGCAAAGAATCTTCAGTCTTCAACTGTACTCTGTAGATGAAGTGTAGGACATTTTGTTGTTCATCCTTTGCCAGCACTGAGCAAAAAGTGATGGGACTTACAGGTAAACTCCTCCTACTGGTTCTTCAAAAGACCGACAGGCGGTCAAGTTCGCTCAGTGCTGACGAAGTTCTTTGGATGAAGAACGAAGCGTCCTACACTTCAACTACAGTTTCTAGCTTTACCTTTTTATTCCAGTTATCCCAAGGTATGATAGGACTGATTTTTACCTTTAGAAAAATGTCTATGTAACAAAAGAAAGCTTTCTCGTCTGCACTGCAAGAATATATATGGATAAATTATAATTACTGAAATTAAGAATATTTGACCTTAATTAAGTCTAAAATCTCCCAGCGGCAAGTCATTTTGCACTTAAAACATAAAACACATATTTTTGCTTGTAAAATTGTTTAAGTTTACTTGAAATAACATCAAATTAAGGCCAAATATATTTAATGTGAGACATTAATACATCATTTTTTGCTGTGTGCTCTGGTCTTGTTGAGATTCTCGAGTTTATTCTGAGTAAATGTGTGTACGACATATGGAAAGGCAGCTATATGCTCCATCTTTCCCTGCCTCCAAAGTTCACAGCTTTTCCCATAGTGGATAAATGTACGGTAAGTATGAAAGTTGGTCAAATGAAGGCATATATACTTGACAAAACTTTCACATGAGCCGCAGCACATCCTGTTTTATCTTACCGCTCTATATCTTCAAAGGAAACATTGTTTTTTCTCCACATTGCATCACTGCGACTTGTCCGTGTTTATTAAAATAACTCTCGCTCTTTCTTTGATCTGCCCATATTGTGCCCTTCTTGTTGACAGGTCATACAAGCTGTAAACTATCACCTGTTGCTCAAATGAGGGTGGAATTGAATCACAAGCACTTTTTCCCCCAAGAGCACTACCCTTGAAACTAAACACAGATTGTCCATTTTGAGGAGAAGAAAATCTATTGAAATGCCATAGAGCTGGGAAGCCTTGCAAAGTCAAGGTCACGCATTGTGTTATGGCCTGCTCGCAATGGAAAGCAAATCAATCGACTGAATACGAGAGCTCCCCAATGCCAAACGGACACATCTGTTGGCTGGGTAATGGTTCGAAATGTGAAATTAATTTAACGTCCAGCGAAACACCCCTTTTTAAGTCAGTGCTAATGTTCTTCAAAGTCAGAATGAATGAATATGCCGGTTCTCCTATATCCGTCGCAGATAAGCATCGTTGGCTTTTTCATGGCCGGATTCGATTTATGCTTTAATTAACGCTTCGCCGGCAAAAAGACACTCCTGTGTTCCATCGCACAGCTGCCCCGGATATTTTCATAATAAAATGAGGTGAAAAGAAAAGAGATAAGCATGTTATTTGAAAGAGAGGTGCGCTCAGGAGCGGGTATGAGAGGCTCCTATCAGGCTTCCAGTGTTTGCATCTCAAGCAGAACATGAGCCACATATTCTGATGAGTTGTGCACATGTGGTTTAAATATTCGTTAAAATGTAGTTTGAATTAAATTTTCAACCATCTGTGGTCAAAAGTTTACATATCCCGTTTTATTTGTTTTTCATAGAATATTAATGATAACACTTTTTTTTCACCACTCATGGTTAGTGGTTGTGTGAAGCCATTTATTGTCAAAGAACTGAGTTTACTCTTATGAAATCATAATGAAACAGTATTCACATTCATGACCTTCAACAACTGCCAGGAAAATTGTTCAGGAGCAAAAAAAAACTCACTTCAACTGAAATACAGGACTCTGACAAAATCAGAGAGAAGCTAAATATGTATATTTGTTTCAAGATGCACAATATGTAAACTTTTTTTGACAA
>OMNZ01108446.1:23681-37384 GCA_900303255.1 Lesueurigobius sanzi
GTTTTGGCCATTTGTCAGAGAATGATGACACAAAAATCTTTTGTTTAGTGGTTGTTTGAAGCCTTTTAGTATTGTAAAAGAACTGAGTTTACTCTTTTGAAATCACAATGAAACAGAAACTTTGTCCAATGTCCCTGATCTAACATTTACATGACCTTCAACAACTGCCAGGAAAATTGTTCAGGAGCAAAGAAAAACTCACTTCAGCTGAAATACAGGACTCTCTGACAAAATTTGGAGTCTCTGAAAACATGTACGTTTGTTTCAAGATGCACAATATGTAAACTTTTGATCAGGGACATTTGACTAGTTTCTAGTTGAAAAGCGTAAACAAACAGGTTTTTTTTTACAATAAATGGCTTCACGCAACCACTAACCATGAGTGAAATAAAGGTTTTTGTGTTCTCATTCATATTCTTTGAAATGCAAAAGTTTACATCCCCTGACAATAAACCCATTCATTTTCTTTTTGTGTAGCAGTGCTTTTTTTAATCAGAAATATTATCTGCTTTTGCAAATGAACTCTTCAAGTGTGTTTCTGGCTTCACCTTAACGTGGCGCTAAGTCTTTAAAACATCTGGAGTGGGTCTTAAAAAGGTATTTAATTTGACTTCAGGGTTAACCTCATCTACCTCCCAAACACATCACGTCTTTTCATGTACGTCTGCGCTGTTTGGCTCTGCGCCGCTGCTGCTACTGTGTCAATGACTGCAATTACAAAGACTGGAATCCGTCCGACCACAGCAATGCATGTGCGGCTCTTCGTGGCCACACACAGTTATGTCAGAAGATACGCTCATCTCTCCTGTTGTCGTTGTCACGTTCGTCTGTGTCTTACAGGAAGCTCATGGAGGAGGCTCCGCTGATGACCAAAGCTCTACGAGAAAACCAGATGAAGGAGAAGATGCAGCGGTATCCCAAAGTGAGCGCACCGATCTAGTCTGTGGCACCAAATCTAACTTTTGAAATCATGCTTTATACAGTATTAGGGCCCCAAATCTGATGTGTAAATGAGAGAATTCTACATGAGTGGAATAGGCACAATCGACTGGTCTTCTAATCCACTTTTGCTCATATCACTCGTTTTGCACATGAGCAAATGCTTTGTAAATTACCCCCTTTATACATTTGTGCTCAGGTGAAGTTCTCTTTGACCAACTTTGCCAACATCGAATTAAGCCTTTACATAATGCTTTTAACAAGTATTTCAATATTTTGAATTAATTTAGCCTAGTAATAGTGTAGGAGACCATCTGATGTATTTGAAATGTATTTTTGATAGGGCTTTGACAGTTTGTTGTTTTGTTTTGGGTGATTGCGATACCCCTTTGCTTCATCCTATACCCTCTATATTGCAATACATGTATTTTGAAGTAATGATACATTTTACAATAGTTAGTATTATGACACATGTGCACAGTGTGTTTGGTGATTGACCCAGACTCAGACAAAACAAATCAAATAGCATCAGTTTTGTTGATCTTGATGGAGTGTTTCCCATTAATAACGGAGACTATGGCGGCCCCCCCCATGGTCTAATTTTCTCCACAACCTAAGCAAGACATTTGGATTGAAAAATACAATTAATGTACTTCTTGTCTGAACATAAACACATATAATATAATGTAATGTGCCCTGTTACATATTGTATCATGACAAAAGCGTATTGTTACAGCTCTACAGTTGGCGATGTGAATCAAAAAGTGTAATGTTTTAATGTTGTGTTTACCTGATGAAAATTGGCAGTGGCTGAATGATACAAAGGATCATCTATTATCATAGGTATACAAAAAACTATTACTATTAAAGTTGTACTTGGGAAGAACAGAATAGGGTGGACGATATTTAAAAAAAACTTGCGATATGTGATACGGGCATGCAATAACACGATAATGTGTCTGAATTCAATTCAGACACATAATATCTTTTTCTGCAAATTGTATCAAAAGAAGACTCCAAAAACAATTCAGAACCAAACAAAGGCCAACTAAATTAGGAAAGTTATAACTAACTCTGCACATTTATTTAGTGAATTTGCGATATTTTGTGGCTTCTTGCAATATGGATATTGCATCACCTAATACTGCGATACGATATTTCTTGTGATATATTGTGCAGCCCTAGAACAGAAGTCATCCAGCCTCACCAAATGTACTGCACAATGCTATGGTTTATGTTCGAACATAATGACCCAGAGTTTGTTGTCCAGGTGGTGCTGAGGATCCAGTTCCCGGACAGACACGTTCTACAAGGCTTCTTCAGGCCGCTGGAGACAGGTGTGTGTCGCTGCTGTGTGTCTGTGTGCAGCACTCATTCAGCTCCCTAGCCACAGGTATGGCTGCAATGTCAAAGCTACTGCGGCTTCCTCACCGCATGCATAACGACAGCAGCCACACCACAGTGACACTGAGACCCCAAATATGAGCGAGGTCTGTAATTCAGGGCCCAGACCCACCTCAGCCCAGCGGCAAGACAGCGGCACCAGAGCAGGACAACAGAACTGGGGATTTCCATTTGAAACGAGAAAGATGCTCCTCTAATTGTGTGCTTTACGTTCGTGATATTGACAGCTCATGTCTGTGTGTGTCTAGTGGGCGTCCTGAGGCAGTTTGTCAGAAGTCACTTGGAGGATCCTCAGCTCTCTTTCTACTTATGTGAGTATTCTTTAGTTCCCACATTTCTGTTGGATTTGTCAATGTAACGTCAAGTATCAGTCTGACTCCCGTTCTACAATACACTTTAGTTCTGTTTGGTTAACATTAGACCTTAACATTATTATTGTTATTGCATTAAATAACACAATATCCATAACATAATATTATTCTTATGCCTGAAGGTGCTTTCTACTGTTCAATATCAGGCACATCCTTTTGAATATTGCCACCACTTTTGGACACCTTTATGAGAAAATAATTTAACTTTGTGGCATTTTTGTTTCTGGTGCGGTTGGCCCTGGAATTACAGAGAAATTGGCAATAAACTTAACCTTGCGCTGCAAGATGAATTCTCACAAGATCTGAATTCTCAGTCTCACAAAAAATCCATCTTGAAAGGCAGCAGCTGATAGTCCTCTCGTCACAACCAGTGGTTCGGACCAATGACCTGCTGCTGTGTAGCTTGGGGCGGGACATGTAGGTATGACGACAGTTAGTCCCGGCAAAAACAAACATGGCTACCTTGGAGGACTTCGTAGATGCCGCATTTGACTCTATTTTAGCTGAAATACAGACCATTTCTCATTTAAAATAAAGAGCAAGGGGAAGCGCTTTGTGCGTTTGTAGATCAAAAAGATGTTTTCAGCTGTGATTGGCTGAAACCACATTTAGGAAGCCGTGCACTAACTAGGGCCCAATCAGCTCCAAGTATTGTACTGATTCTCCCTCCTTTTCACGGACAGCAAAATAAAAAAAAGAAAATAAATCTAGATTGATTTTGACCATAGCTACCATAGTTGCCAGCACAGAATGTTCATCTGCCCTCCACCTCAATATTACATTATAGGCTCTTTAGAATGTTGTGATGTCACGTCAAAGCTACCTCTTTGATGAAAAAACAAAAAACTAATTGTTTATCATATGAAATATAGTGCTCTGTGTTTGAAACGTTTTGTAAAATAATGCAATAATGTTTCAGCACAATCATTAGATCTATTTAACATATTTTCTCATGTTCTGTTGAGGGTCACAAATGATTCACCAACTATTGGGTTTAATTGTGAATTTGTCACTTGCTCATTTTGGGGATTGTTCATTATTCACTGCAATAACTCAACAATGAAACCAACAAGATCAGAAGAGGAAGAAGAAGAATCAATTTATCAATTCTTGACTTCTCCCAGTTGTAGTGTAGGCAGTTTCAATTAGGGATGCACCGATCGGATATTAGTATAGGATATCAGAGCCAATACAGTACAAATTATAATATCTCATATCGATTCCAAATATCCGATACTTTCACCAAATTTATTTAAGTAAATTCATCCCTGCATCCTCTCTCTCTCCTCTATCATGGATACAGAGAACATGCACTTTTTCATTTTCAACTTTCACCCACATCCTAACAATTATTCCTAATATGTACAGCTATGTTTGGAGAGCAGCCATTTCTTCGTCATATTTGCAAAAGCAGGAAACCCTGAGCAGTTCAAAACCTCTGTTGGCAGACTGTTCCAAAGAGTAA
Source organism: Lesueurigobius sanzi (assembly GCA_900303255.1). Taxonomy (NCBI): domain Eukaryota; kingdom Metazoa; phylum Chordata; class Actinopteri; order Gobiiformes; family Gobiidae; genus Lesueurigobius; species Lesueurigobius sanzi. The sequence goes on from OMNZ01108446.1 coordinate 27,861, forward strand.
CACCGAAAGTTGTCAAATAGGCTACTATTGACCACTAGTGTTTGTATTTTAGTTTGAGAAATACTCTTGCAGAATTACAGATAAAACATATTTATAATGTGTTATGACAGACCACTGTACGTTGGAAGTGTCTATTTAACAACAAGGATCAGTCACTTTTTCACTCACTACATTCAAAGCCGTTTCTTTGCATAAACAACAAATGCATTTACAAATCTACTTTTGTGAAAATCTCACAGTATCAGTTGGTTGGATATTTTAACCCCAAGTATCAGTATCTGTATCGGAAGCAAAAAGCTGGATCTCTAGTTGCAATTGTTTTTTTTTTTTTTACTTTAGCATAGACAAAGGTGTTACAAACTACCACTGTTTTCGTTAAACTTGTATTTCCATTTCCTTTTCAGTCATCACACCTCCTAAAACCATTTTGAAAGACCCTTCAGTGACTCTTTACCAGGTGAGTCCCCTACTCGAGCACAGCTTCGAATCCTCAATTCAACTCTACTTAATTTCACTAGCAGATTTGATAAACGCTGCAGTTTCCTAAGTTGATAAAAGAACAATGAAATGAAAATACTAAAACGCAAAACAAAACAGGTAAACGGTCCGATAAACCCGTCTTTGTGAAAGCTTGTGTGCCCGCGTACATATGCAGTGAGAGTGAAGTGGATGCTTGGGCCCCTGCTCGTCTTCAAAGGCCCGGCACATTCCCGTCTCACACTTGTTCCCTCGCTCCACTGTCCTTGACCCCAGCTGGGCTTGATTTTTCCCAGACTGGCACATGGGGTTAATACAGGCCTCACTTTGATCTTGACACGCACTCTCTCTCCCTTTCTCTCTCTCTCTCCCTCTCTAAGAGCCTTGATGCTTTGTTGCCTTTCGAATTCAGAGCTGTTCCAATAATCAGAAGTAAGACATGCACAATGCAGTTTGAATGTTACTGTGGTTCTTTTTAGTGTTCACGTAATTGAAAGATTTGAATAGGCTTGTCTAAAGGGGGAGAGAATCGTGTTGGGATGATCATAACAAGATTTAGCTCCTCAAAGGAATCACCGCAGACGATAACGTCCTCACGGGCTTGTCCAATGTGTGCCGAGTCAAGTGTTTGTTTTTTTTTTTGTCCCGTTGTGAGCTGCATTTCCCCCTCCTCTGTCCCCCTCTAGCGCCTCTCTACCCTGCTCTTCACGTCGGCACCCATTAGGGCCTTAAATGCACACAAACATGCGCTCTTGCGAGGGAGTTTTGCCATGCCACATCTTCGAGGTGCATCTGCGCTCGCTGTCTGCCTCTCCCCTAACGCACGCCGTAATCACTTTGTATCATGTCAGGAAAGGAATGTATCGCAGGCCTTTGATACCAGGCGTCCCCTCCCGCACCCGTACACTTCTGCCTCCCATCACAGCGGGTTCTGTTTTTTTCTTTCCTCGCACAAGTCCTGTCCCATTGCCCTGTCCCGCCTGTTAAAGGTGCGTCTGTCAGGGGGAACACATAGCTGGGATGCCTGCTGTTCCACTGTAACACATTGTTTCCTGTTCACAGGGCTGCAATAATAGCAATTAGGCCAGACCGTCCTAATTTAGATCCAACCAACTCGGGTAACAAAGGGACACAGAAAGGACACTGTTGTACTGGAGAAGAGCTTCTTTTCCTATTCATAGCATCTCTAATATTGTAAACACCATCTCCTGTCCTTGAAATGTGTTTTTTCAGTCAAGTTTCAATCGGCTGTTCACTTTGTAACATGACTAGGAGTGATTCCATTTGAGAGCAATACGAACAGCTTGGCAAAGCATTTCAGAATGTGTTCGCTGAGGTCTAAACTTGGCATAGTTTTTGGAGAACAAATCCCTTCTGGAGGAGATATTTTCTTGCTTGAGGAATGTTGTGATTATTTTAATTATTTAAAATAATCCTTTTGTGATTTGCGAATTGCCAGGAAAGGAATGTACAGCAACAAAACTGAACTCACCTTCAAAGCCATGATGCGAGGCAAGTTTTGATGCTGTATATTCTTTTCCTTTACTGGTGTTCACATTGTCAGCAGTGCTTGAATACAAAACTAAGCAGCTGTAGCCTGGAGTTGTCCTACCTTCCTGGTTTGAAACTGGAAACCATGGCAACCAAATTCAGAAAATAGCATCATTTCAAATTGTGACTATGATTGTTGCAGCATTAGACTGGTGGGTGATCAGTGGAGTCACCAGTAAAGTTTATATCTGTTTAGTTACACTCCTGTTACTTCACCTCAGCGCGGCTGGTGGATAAATGCTGGATGAAGAATGTGGGGTGAAGAAAAAGCAGAAGTATTGTCACTGTGTCACATCATGGCACTTAAATCATTATGTTGACCCTAATTATTGCAATTTTCAATAGCCAATGATGTCATCCGCATTTTGTGTACTATTTATTTGTACCAGATTCCAATTTTCCTAAACACAGGAATGACAGTGACGTTGATGTGACCGGCTGCCTGCCTGTCTGTGCTGCAGCCTCATAATTGTACACTTGATAATTTCCTGCCTTAGACTAGTCCATTAAAACCATTAGGGGCTTCTCTTCAGAGGAGCTTTGTGCTTCAGGGGTGAAAGTGTTTGCACTAACCATTTGATTGGTACTCATTTTGTGGTTCAACTTCAAAGATCTATGGTTCCCCGCTCAGAACCCGCAGCTATGAATCATCTTCAGGACAGAGCTCAGACCCGACTTGGATGTGGTGGTTTGCATGTTTTGGAAGCAGTTTTGTTTTTGCTATTTTTTTTGTTGTTGATCTGCAGGAACTCTTTTTGAAGGCTTCTGTTTGTGTCTTTCTCTCTTAAGGCCGACCTGTTTCCTGGTGCTCTAGTCTACTTTGGGTCTGATGTCAAAACAGGTTTGTATTTTACATTTTTTTGTTAACAGCAGTTAGAAATATTTTATAAATTTGCACATTTTTTAACGATTCCAGGCCCTGGCATTTCTTTTATTCTGCATAGAATAATACTATATAGTTGTTGGAACTATAAATGTTGGAAATGTTTAGAAATCCGTCATGTTTGAGGGTACCTCCAAATTAGCCTGTGGCTAAAAGCAACAACAAAAGTAGAGATAAGAGAAAGACTTAGCTGTTGAGTCACTTCATCTAACTCGCTTTACATTTTAAATCTACATTAGTTTGTGTCAGGAATCACAAAAATCTTTTCAGTTTTGACAACATAATTCCAAGCTTTATTATTTTTCTAAATAATATCTTTATATTAGATATATTTCACCTTTTATTTTTTATTTTGCAACATGTCTGCTTTCTCTGATTATTCTTAAATATTATGCAAGTCACTTGGTGTAATATGACTTTGAAAACTTGTGTGACTCTGCATAACTTTAAAGTTTTCTGCTTAACTTCGTTTTTCAGACACGTACTTAAAGAAAGAGCTGCTGGACTCCTCAGTGTCAACATTAGAAGCAAATGAATCCATTGCTAGGTAAGTGCACATGTGCTCCATGTTTAGCTGTGTATTTAGACACTTGTAACTGGCAGAGCGGCTTATTTTCCTGTCACAAGGCTGTCATCACTGGAATCCCTTTGAGGCTCTGCCTAAATAGCAGGTGCCCCCATGCACCTCATTTCCTCCACACATTCTCACACAGTCCACTTCCTGTCCCGCTAAAGATAGAGGCAGCTTCCCTAAAGTCACCCACCTGTTGTCCTCCACTTGGTTTTTACACTCTGTGCCTCTCAAGGTCTTAAAGGTCGACAGATGTTGTCCAAAACAAGGTGTCAATGATTCATTTTAACCCAACGGCAGCTACAAGATACATTTGAAATCACTGATTGAAATCTGTTTTGACAGCTGTACAAATCGTTCCTTCGAGTAACATTTAATACATGTTTAATTTTATTTTTACCACAGCATTCTCCCATCAGAAACTCCTTCAAGTAGTTCATCGGACCATGAAGAGCCTGAGTCTTCATTGAACCAGAACATGGATACCAGTGGACCGTCCCAAGAAGACCCAAACAGCCAGAGCCAGGCTCCTAAACCTAGACCTGATCCAGGGAAGGTGCCCAAGTGGCTCAAACTCCCTGGTGAGGAACACCGGCTTTGATGTCACTGTTGCATTTACTGATTGTCTAACGTTTAAAGTTATTCCACAACTTTGGTCAGGGCGAAACTCCAAGGCGCTCCCTCATTATCCCCCAACTGCAAATTGACAATGATTTTTTTTCTTGGAAATCTTTCTTGCTTCTTGTGTGTTAAAAGTTGAAATGTCTTGAACCACACATTGTTGTCGTGGTGCACACATAAAGCCACAGTCAATAGGAAATGGCCTTTTTGAAGCTGAATTCCTCTTGACTCAGAAGATAAGGATGCATGTCAGGGCAAACCAATTAGTTCAGGATGCTCACCCCCTCTGGCTGCGGAGACCACTACAGACAGCCGTGGCCCCGAGAAACGAGGCCTGCTTTGGGCCACATCACACAGCTCAGGCCCCCTGTGGTCAGTCCGGGCACTGCGCCTTCCTGTTGTTCTATTGTGGGCGCTGTATTGATGTTTTTGTTTAGGGCACGGCTCCCTTTTGTGCGCCTCTGTGTTGTTTGTGCGAGTTCTTTTATTTGGGGCTGATCTCTGTGTGTGTCCGTGGGCATCTCAAAAGAAAGTCGTGGCTGGGTTTTCTTTCATGATGAGAGTTGAAAGGGCCGGACTGAGAGGAGGGGGATGAATTGGGAATTATGGAGTCCATGTGTGGAGGCCTACAAAGGACAGCATGTCTTATTAGAAATACATGCATGTGTTTTGATGTATCCACAAGGAATTAAGACTGGAGCCATGGATGTCGGCACCAGACACTCAACAACTGTACCAGCTTATAGCATTGTTCCTACATAAATGGGGTTATCATTTCTATACAGATGGCCTTTTGAGACACAGATGCTTTGCTCAACTTGTTTCATGGTTTTAAATACAAATACAGATACTTAAAATGTTCTGTTTTTTGATTGACAAGTAGACACTTCCAATGCAAGTGCAATAGTTTTCAAGTTATAAATTGGTGTCCTTTTCTCTTCACAGGTAAGAAATGATGAGGCTGTTGCTGATTGGACTTTTATAAAGGATGTATTCTTGAGGACTGAGCACTTAAAGCCTTTGCTTCACTTCAAATCATGACTGCAGTGGGACAGACGAGCCGGAAGTTGCCATTTTAACGCTGGCTAGTGGATATTTAACGGCCAAATTAAATTTTACAGATTATTTGTCTTGGAGAGTGGTTTGCTAAAGAAAATGTACAATAAAGACTGGCGTTATTACAACCAGAAATAAAGACTGTTCTGAAGTAAGTGATCTTGCTTTAACTTTTTGGTACACAACTTTCCTAGACCCACTCTTAAATATAACTGTACAATCTGATTTGTTTGCGTTTTCCACCTTGATCTCATCTCTTGATATCATATGATATAACAATAAAAACACACATACGTATAGGTCAGTCACGCAAATTAATCACTTCCAAATGCCCCATAACCTTAGAGTCCAGCTAAAACCCAGGACATGAAGAGTGCAATGCCGCCGCTTCCTATAAGCTGGTAACGTGCTGTTGGGCACCAAGTGCTTCAAGGGCACCACATGGATGAGTGACTGAATGACATTGAGCAGTGGCCTATTTGCTCTGTTGTTTTTAATGCAATTGACAAAAACTGCCTTTTAATTCAACGAGAACGATGAAGATTTACAGAACATCGTAGGCAAAAATTCTTCAGTCTTCATCTGTACTCTGTAGTTGAAGTGTAGGACGTTTCGATCTTACTCCAAAGATTGTCATCAGCTACTGAAGGCCTGGAGCACGCTGTGGGTTTATAAGCTATCATAAATCGAATCCAGCTGGATCCAGCTTACTGAGACAAAAACCGATTGGCAATAACAACCTCAGAGTGAAACCGACTCGTCATGCAAATGAGCCTGTTCTCCTGGGAGCAGCAGGGCCATAGGCAAGTATCCACGACTTAGAGAGTAGCTCAGGGGAGACAATGGACCCTCGTTAAGTACTTTACTTTTAGCACTAAGAGAGGAGGGGCTTAGAGGCTGACTCCTCCTGCTGGTTCACTGGCTTTATAAACCCACAGCGTGCTCCAGGCCTTCAGTAGCTGATGACGATCTTTGGAGTAAGATCGAAACGTCCTACACTTCAACTACAGAGTACAGATGAAGACTGAAGAATTTTTGCCTACGATGGACAACTCCTGTACGACTGAGAACCTACACAAAAGATTTACAGAAGTTTGTGTCTATGCTGCCAATGACTAACGCACGGAGCTCAGAGTGATGCCGTGCACCACGTTTCCCTGATCAACAGACTTAACGTAATACATTCATTTGAAAACACGAGTGGGAGGCACCACCAAACATTTCTGCTTAGGGCACCAAAATGGCTAGCAGCGGCCCTGGAAGAGTGTAGTGTTTTAGTGAAAGCCCATTGAGGCACAATTCAACTTTAAAGCCATTGTATAGGCTTTCTAAATATTGTTCTGACTTTTGTTGAATGTATGATGACAAAATATTGACTGAATATCTGAATGAATGGGCACATTCTTCCACACCTTTGGCTGTGGAGCATTTGACTGCAGCAACAGCGCCCCCTACTGAATAAATAACAAACAGGAGTTTAGTCAATACCAGAGGCAGGTAGTACTCACAGTTACTCAAGTATGTACTTGAGTAACTTTTTGAAGTATCTGTACTTCTTAGAGTAGTTTCATCATACAATGCATTTACTTCTAGTTGAGTAATACTATAAATGAAGTATCTGTACACTTGAGTAAAGAAAAATAGTTACCCGTTCCACTGTGAGTAAATCTGCAAAAGCTCCATTTTAATATATAAAATAGATTTTCTACATAATACTTATGTACCTTATGGTATTTCCATTGAAAAGGTGCACCTAACGATTATTTTAGTAGTTGATTATTCTGACGATTATTTTCACAAATCAATTTAAAACGCAGGACAAATGTTTTTTGTTTGTTTGTTTGTAACCACATAGAGCTAAAGTGGCACTGCCTGAGAGCATCTTGATGAAGTAATGCTCTCTTGTGGTGGAACACAGGCACAAGGTTCTCTATATGTGAACACGCCATGTTACCTGTAGAGGGAGACAAAGACTTGAACACTGCAGCTGCCCTTTTTAGTTTTAGACATTTTTGAGAGCTAACCAAGTTTTTATTTGTTATAATAGGGCAGTGATTTCCAGCCTGGTGGTCCCAAAACGTATGGGAAAAGAAGTTCAAGCTAGATTGTTACAAATGTAATGAAGGGAAAGTATGTATTGCATATTGATTATCGTTCAAGGATATCTTTATTTGGCACTAAAATTAATCTAAATGACTGACATTTTTCTTTAAAGTACATCAGCTTTTGAAGATGTAAAAGGCTGTTAGTTTCTGGGGTCGTTGATGTGTTTACTGGTCAAACGATTATCATATGAATTTCTTTTTAATTGGTAAAAAGTCTACATTGAGACATTTACCCTTAAATCACCCTTTTAAAAAGTTATGTTGTGGGAGGATTGACACACAAAGGTTTCCATGAACTTTAGAAAACTAACAAAATGGAGGTTTGATATTTTAATTGCAAAATGGGTCATTTCTGGTTTTTGAGAAATAAGCAGGATTTGTTTCCACGTGAACTTTTTTTTTTTGTGTAGTGGCAATTTTAGTAAAACACTAGCGTTGTGTAAGGTTATGAAAGAAAATAATATTTAAATCAATGTTTCATTTTATTTTTAAATGTCGTCCTTCCTCTTATCATACATGTATTTTTAACATTTTTACCCTTTCATTGCCAACATTCTGTCACAAAGTTACTTTAGTTTATGGACCAAAAACACAAAAATGTATTATTTTCAGTATACTAAATGAGAAATGTGGTCATTTCTGGTCTGGATGTTACAGCCAGTTGTCTGTGAGAGAGGACGCCGCAGGAGTTGTAAATGTGTTTACACAGAGGCAGATATGGTAAAACACTGGCGATGTCCCCAGAGACGTCCCTTGGAAATCACCATATTTCAACCAACCTGCTATTATTAGAGGCATTAAAAATGTAATTTCAAATTTCTGCATATTTTCTGAGCCCCCAGGCATCAAATTAATGCTCTGTTACATTTTCATCATGAGGTTAATTTTTACCTTGTGTGGCAAGAGGAAGACCTTGTCTGTTATGTCTCATAGGAAACAAGAGAAGTGTTGGTAAACAGCAGTAAATACGACTGCATTACTTCATCTTGATATTCTTTTTTGTGGGTTTGTGTCATTTTGGATATTTGGAAGTGTGTAGAAGGGGGCAGACAGTATTAAAGGAACATTTTCAGCAGCAAAAGGCTTGGACTTTTTTTTTTTTTAAATCATAGTTTCTAAGTTTATGGACACATTTTTGAGTCGAAGCTCCCACAAAGGGAGGTTTTTTCTAAAGACAATGAGATAAAAAAAAATGTTTTAATTAAAAACATGCCACATGGGAAAAATCCACTTGATTTGCTTGAAAAATGTAGGAGTTGTACAAAAAATAAAAGGCAAAAAAAACTGTTGTTGGGTGTGAAGGGAGGGTTAAAGCCTCTGTGGAACATTGCAATAACTGTTGATAAGATAAGATAGTTCTTTATTGATCTCACAATGGAGAAATTACTTTACAGCTCTTAGGACAGGATCACACAAGGGGGTGCAAAAAGTCAGGAAATGTGCCATCAGATAAAGTAAACTAAATTTAAAAAGCTAATACTGATGTAATACAATAAGTGTCTCTTAGCATCTATCAATAGAACTGTATAAACTGTATTAGAAAAACATCTGTGACACTTTAGATTACTGACCACTACATACTGTGTACTAACAAGGTAATTACTCTAAACTTTCCATGTAATACCAAGATATTTACACTTACACTGTAATTTTACACTGTAATATCGTAGTTATTTTCAGGTTTGTACCACTACATACTATGTAGTAACGAGGTAACTACAAAGTATTTACTCTATACTCCCCATATATTACCAAGATAGTTACCACTACGTACTATGTACTAAAGGATAAGTACATTTCAAGTACAACATAATAATAACAGGTTACTTAAAGTGTAAGTAACATAGAAAATGATCAATAATCTAAAGCAGGACTTTCCCAGGTTTTACCTGTAAAAACTCATAACATTGTGTTTGTGTAAGTTCTCAGTCGTCCAGGAGTTGTCCATCGTAGGCAAAGATTCTTCAGTCTTCATCTGTACTCTGTAGTTGAAGTGTAGGTGAAAGAGAGGCAGAACTTACAGACAAACTCCTCCCACTGGTCTTTGTGAAGCCCACTGGTGTCCAAGTTTGCTCAGTGCTGACGAAGCTCTTTGGATAAAGAGCGAAACATCCTTCAACTACAGAGTACAGATGAAGACTGAAGAATCTTTGCCTACGATGGACAACTCCTCCTGGATGACTGAGAACCTACAGAGACAGAATGTTATAATGAGTTGTTACGGGTAAAACCAGAGAAAGTCCTGCTTTAGATTATTGAT